>JANJGN010001672.1:0-118207 GCA_026770705.1 Isurus oxyrinchus | reverse complement strand
CAAGTGGGGGTGGGGTGGGGTGGGGTGAAGTGAAGGTACAGATAGCCCGAGTGGGGGTGGGGTGGGGTGGGGTAAAGGTACAGATAGCCCTAGTGGGGGTGGGGTGGGGTGGGGTGAAGTTACAAATAGCACTAGTGGGGGGGGGGGGGTGGGGTAGGGTGGAGTGAAGGTACAGATAGCCCAAGTGGGGGTGGGTAGGGAAGGTACAGATAGCCCTACTGGGGGTGGTGTGGGGCGGGGTGGGGTGAAAGTACAGATAGCCCCAGTGGGGGTGGGGTGAGGTGGAGTGGGGTGGGGTCGGGTGAAGGTACAGATAGCCCTAGTGGGGGTGGGGTGGGGTGGGGTGAAGGTACAGATAGCCCTAGTGGGGGTGGGGTGGGGTGAAGGTACAGATAGCACTAGTGGGGGTGGGGTGGGGTGGGGTGAAGGTACAGATAGCCCTAGGGGGGTGGGGTGGGTTGGGGTGAAGGTACAGATAGCCCTAGTGGGGGTGGGGTGGGGTGGGGGGAGTGGGGTGAAGGTACAGATAGCCCTAGTAGGGGGGGGTGGGGTGGTGTGGGGTGGGGGTACAGATAGCCCTAGTGGGGGTGGGGTGGGGTGAAGGTACAGATAGCCCTAGTGGGGGTGGGGTGGGGTGAAGGTACAGATAGCCCTAGTGGGGGTGGGGTGGGGTGAAGGTACAGATAGCCCTAGTGGGGGTGGGGTGGGGTGAAGGTACACATAGCCCTAGTGGGGGTGGGGTGGGGTGAAGGTACAGATAGCCCTAGTGGGGGTGGGGTGGGGTGAAGGCACAGATAGCCCTAGTGGGGGTGGGGTGGGGTGAAGGCACAGATAGCCCTAGTGGGGGAGGGGTGGGGTGAAGGCACAGATAGCCCTAGTGGGGGTGGGGTGGGGTGGGGTGAAGGTACAGATAGCCCTAGTGGGGGTGGGGTGGGGTGAAGGTACAGATAGCCCTAGTGGGGGTGGGCTGGGGTGGGGTGAAGGTACATATAGCCCGAGTGGGGGTGGGGTGGGGTGGGGTGGGGTGAAGGTACAGATAGCCCTAGTGGGGGTGGGGTGGGGTGAAGGTACAGATAGCCCTAGTGGGGGTGGGGTGGGGTGAAGGTACAGATAGCCCTAGTGGGGGTGGGGTGGGGTGAAGGTACAGATAGCCCTAGTGGGGGTGGGGTGGGGTGAAGGTACAGATAGCCCTAGCGGGGGTGGGGTGGGGTGAAGGTACAGATAGCCCTAGCGGGGGTGGGGTGGGGTGAAGGTACAGATAGCCCTAGCGGGGGTGGGGTGGGGTGAAGGTACAGATAGCCCTAGCGGGGGTGGGGTGGGGTGAAGGTACAGATAGCCCTAGCGGGGGTGGGGTGGGGTGAAGGTACAGATAGCCCTAGCGGGGGTGGGGTGGGGTAAAGGTACAGATAGCACCAGCGGGGGTGGGGTGGGGTGAAGGTACAGATAGCCCTAGCGGGGGTGGGGTGGGGTGAAGGTACAGAGAACCCTAGCGGGGGTGGGGTGGGGTGAAGGTACAGATAACCCTAGTGGGGGTGGGGTGGGGTGGGGTGAAGGTACAGATAGCCCTAGTGGGGGCGGGGTGGGGTGGTGTGAAGGGACAGATAGCCCTAGTGGGGGTGGGGTGGGGTGGTGTGAAGGGACAGATAGCCCTAGTGGGGGTGGGGTGAAGGTACAGATAGCCCTAGCGGGGGTGGGGTGGGGTGAAGGTACAGATAGCCCTAGCGGGGGTGGGGTGGGGTGAAGATACAGATAGCCCTAGTGAGGGTGGGGTGGGGTGGGGTGGGGTGAAGGTACAGATAGCCCTAGTGGGGGTGGGGTGGGGTGAAGGTACAGATAGCCCTAGTGAGGGTGGGGTGGGGTCGGGTGGGGTGAAGGTACAGATAGCCCTAGTGGGGGTGGGGTGGGGTGAAGGTACAGATAGCCCTAGTGGGGGTGGGGTGGGGTGAAGGTATAGATAGCCCTAGTGGGGGTGCGGTGGGGTGGGGTGAAGGTACAGATAGCCCTAGTGGGGGTGGGTTGGGGTGGGGTGGGGTGAAGATACAGATAGCCCTAGTGGGGGTGGGGTGGGGTTGTGTGAAGGTACAGATAACCCTAGTGGGGGTGGCGTGGGGTGGGGTGAAGGTACAGATAGCCCTAGCGGGGGTGGGGTGGGGTGAAGGTACAGATAGCCCTAGCGGGGGTGGGGTGGGGTGAAGGTACAGATAGCCCTAGCGGGGGTGGGGTGGGGTGAAGGCACAGATAGCCCTAGCGGGGGTGGGGTGCGGTGAAGGTACAGATAGCCCTAGCGGGGGTGGGGTGGGGTAAAGTTACAGATAGCCCTAGCGGGGGTGGGGTGAAGGAACAGATAGCCCTAGTGGGGGTGGGGTGGGGTGAAGGTACAGATAGCCCTAGTGGGGGTGGGGTGGGGGGAAGGTACAGATAGCCCTAGTGGGGGTGGGGAGGGGGGAAGGTACAGATAGACCTAGTGGGTGTGGGGTGGGGTGAAGTTGCAGATAGCCCTAGTGGGGGTGGGGTGGGGTGAAGGGACAGAAAGCACTAGTGGGGATGGGGTGGGGTGGGGTGAAGGTACAGATAGCCCTAGTGGGGGTGGGGTGGGGTGGGGTGAAGGTACAGATAGCCCTAGTGGGGGTGGGGTGGGGTGGGGTGAAGGTACCAATAGCCCTAGTGGGGGTGGGGTGGGGGGGGGTGGGGTGAAGGTACCGATAGCCCTAGTGGGGGTGGGGTGGGGTGAAGGTACAGATAGCCCTAGCGGGGGTGGGGTGGGGTGAAGGTACAGATAGCCCCCGTGGGGAGGGGTGGGGTGGGGTGAAGGTACAGATAGCCCTAGTGGGGAGGGGTGGGGTGGGGTGAAGGTACAGATAGCCCTAGTGGGGGTGGGGTGGGGTGAAGGTACAGATAGCCGTAGCGGGGGTGGGGTGGGGTGGGGTGAAGGTACAAATAGCCCTAGCGGGGGTGGGGTGGGGTGAAGGTACAAATAGCCCTAGCGGGGGTGGGGTGGGGTGAAGGTACAGATAGCCCTAGCGGGGGTGGGGTGGGGTGAATGTACAGATAGCCCTAGCGGGGGTGGGGTGGGGTGAAGGTACAGATAGCCCTAGCGGGGGTGGGGTGGGGTGAAGGTACAGATAACCCTAGCGGGGGTGGGGTGGGGTGAAGGTACAGATAACCCTAGCGGGGGTGGGGTGGGGTGAAGGTACAGATAGCCCTAGCGGGGGTGGGGTGGGGTGAAGGTACAGATAGCACTAGCGGGGGTGGGGTGGGGTGAAGGTACAGATGGCCCTAGCGGGGGTGGGGTGGGGTGAAGGTACAGATGGCCCTAGCGGGGGTGGGGTGCGGTGAAGGTACAGATAGCTCTAGCGGGGGTGGGGTGGGGTGAAGGTACAGATAGCCCTAGTGGGGGTGGGGTGGGGTGAAGGTACAGATAGCCCTAGTGGGGGTGGGGTGGGGTGGGTTGAAGGTACAGATATCCCTAGTGGGGGTGGGGTGGGGTGGGGTGGGGTGAAGGTACAGATATCCCTAGTGGGGGTGGGGGTGGGGTGGGGTGAAGGTACAGATAGCCCTAGTGGGGGTGGGGTTGGGTGGGGTGAAGGTACAGATAGCCCGAGTGGGGGGTGGGTTGGGGTGGGGTGAAGGTACAGATAACACTTGTGGGGGTGGGGTGGGGTGGGGTGAAGGTACAGATAGCCCTAGTGGGGGTGGGGTGGGGTGGGTTGAAGGTACAGATAGCTCTAGTGGGGGTGGGGTGGGGTGAAGGTACAGATAGCCCCAGTGGGGGTGGGGTGGGGTGGGGTGGGGTGAAGGTACAGATAGCCCTAGTGGGCGTGGGGTGGGGTGAAGTTACAGATAGCCCGAGGGGGGTGGGGTGGGGTGAAGGTACAAATAGCCCTAGTGGGCGTGGGGTGGGGTGACGGTACAGATAGCCCTAGTGGGGGTGGGGTGCGGTGGGGTGAAGGTACAGATAGCCCTAGTGGAGGTGGGGTGGTGTGGGGTGGGGCGAAGATACAGATAGCCCTAGTGAGGGTAGGGTGGGGTGGTGTGAAGGTACAGATAGCCCTAGAGGGGGTGGGGTGGGGTGAAGGTACAGATAGCCCTAGTGAGGGAGGGGTGGGGTGGGGTGGGGTGAAGGTACAGATAGCCCTAGTGAGGGTGGGGTGGGGTGGGGTGAAGGTACAGATAGCCCTAGTGGGGGTGGGGTGGGGTGGGGTGAAGGTACAGATAGCCCTAGTGGTGGTGGGGTGGGGTGGGGTGGGGTGAAGGTACAGATAGCCCTAGTGGGGGTAGGGTGGGGTGGGGTGGGGTGGGTTGAAGGTACAGATAGCCCTAGTGGGGGTGGGGTGGGGTGGGGTGGGGTGGGGTGAAGGTACAGATAGCCCTAGCGGGGGTGGGGTGGGGTGGGGTGGGGTGGGGTGAAGGTACAGATAGCCCTAGCGGGGGTGGGGTGGGGTGAAGGTACAGATAGCCCTAGCGGGGGTGGGGTGGGGTGAAGGTACAGATAGCCCTAGCGGGGGTGGGGTGGGGTGAAGGTACAGATAGCCCTAGCGGGGGTGGGGTGGGGTGAAGGTACAGATAGCCCTAGCGGGTGTGGTGTGGGGTGAAGGTACAGATAGCCCTAGCGGGTGTGGTGTGGGGTGGGGTGAAGGTACAGATAGCCCTAGCGGGGGTGGGGTGGGGTGAAGGTACAGATAGCCCTAGTGGGGGTGGGGTGGGGTGAAGGTACAGATAGCCCTAGTGGGGGTGGGGTGGGGTGAAGGTACAGATAGCCCTAGTGGGGGTGGGGTGGGGTGAAGGTACAGATAGCCCTAGTGGGGGTGGGGTGGGGTGAAGGTACAGATAGCCCTAGTGGGGGTGGGGTGGGGTGAAGGTACAGATAGCCCTAGTGGGGGTGGGGTGGGGTGGGGTGAAGGTACAGATGGCCCTAGTGGGGGTGGGGTGCGGTGAAGGTACAGATGGCCCTAGCGGGGGTGGGGTGCGGTGAAGGTACAGATGGCCCTAGCGGGGGTGGGGTGCGGTGAAGGTACAGATAGCCCTAGCGGGGGTGGGGTGCGGTGAAGGTACAGATGGCCCTAGCGGGGGTAGGGTGAGGGGAAGGTACAGATAGCCCTCGTGGGGGTGGGGTGGGGTGAAGGTACAGATAGCCCTATTGGGGGTGGGGTGGGGTGAAGGTACAGATAGCCCTAGTGGGGGTGTGGTGGGGTGGGGTTGGTGAACGTACAGATAGCCCTAGTGGGGGTGGGGTGGGGTGAAGGTACAGATAGCCCTGGTGGGGGTGGGGTGGTGTGAAGGTACAGATAGCCCTAGTGGTGGTGGGGTGGGGTGGGGTGAAGGTACAGATAGCCCTAGTGGGGGTGGGGTGGGGTGGGTTGAAGGTACTGATAGCCCTAGTGGGGGTGGGGTGGGGTGAAGGTACCGATAGCCCTAGTGGGGGTGGGGTGGGGGGGGGGTGGGGTGTAGGTACAGATAGCCCTAGTGGGGGTGGGGTGGGGTGAACGTACAGATAGCCCTAGTGGGGGTGGGGTGGGGTGGGGTGAAGGTACGGATAGCCCTAGTGGGGATAGGGTGGGGTGGGGTGGGGTGAAGGTACAGATAGCCCTAGTGGGGGTGGGGTGGGGTGGGGTGGGGTGAAGGTACAGATAGCCCTAGTGGGGGTGGGGTGGGGTGGGGTGGGGTGAAGGTACAGATAGCCCTAATGGGGGTGGGGTGGGGCGGGGTGGGGTGAAGTTACAGATAGCCCTAATGGGGGTGGGGTGGGGCGGGGTGAAGTTACAGATAGCCCTAGCGGGGGTGGGGTGGGGTGAAGGTACAGATGGCCCTAGCGGGGGTGGGGTGGGGTGAAGGTACAGATGGCCCTAGCGGGGGTGGGGTGGGGTGAAGGTACAGATGGCCCTAGCGGGGGTGGGGTGGGGTGAAGGTACAGATGGCCCTAGCGGGGGTGGGGTGGGGTGAAGGTACAGATGGCCCTAGCGGGGGTGGGGTGGGGTGAAGGTACAGATGGCCCTAGCGGGGGTGGGGTGGGGTGAAGGTACAGATGGCCCTAGCGGGGGTGGGGTGGGCTGAAGGTACACATAGCCCTAGTGGGGGTAGGGTGGGGTGGGGTGGGGTGAAGGTACAGATAGCCCTAGTGGGGGTGGGGTGGGGTGGGGTGGGGTGAAGGTACAGATAGCCCTAGTGGGGGTGGGGTGGGGTGGGGTGAAGGTACCGATAGCCCTAGTGGGGGTGGGGTGGGGGGGGGGTGGGGTGTAGGTACAGATAGCCCTAGTGGGGGTGGGGTGGGGTGAACGTACGGATAGCCCTAGTGGGGGTGGGGTGGGGTGGGGTGAAGGTACGGATAGCCCTAGTGGGGGTAGGGTGGGGTGGGGTGAAGGTACGGATAGCCCTAGTGGGGGTGGGGTGGGGTGGGGTGGGGTGAAGGTACAGATAGCCCTAGTGGGGGTGGGGTGGGGTGGGGTGGGGTGAAGGTACAGATAGCCCTAATGGGGGTGGGGTGGGGCGGGGTGAAGTTACAGATAGCCCTAATGGGGGTGGGGTGGGGCGGGGTGAAGTTACAGATAGCCCTAGCGGGGGTGGGGTGGGGTGAAGGTACAGATGGCCCTAGCGGGGGTGGGGTGGGGTGAAGGTACAGATGGCCCTAGCGGGGGTGGGGTGGGGTGAAGGTACAGATGGCCCTAGCGGGGGTGGGGTGGGGTGAAGGTACAGATGGCCCTAGCGGGGGTGGGGTGGGGTGAAGGTACAGATGGCCCTAGCGGGGGTGGGGTGGGGTGAAGGTACAGATGGCCCTAGCGGGGGTGGGGTGGGGTGAAGGTACAGATGGCCCTAGCGGGGGTGGGGTGGGCTGAAGGTACAGATGGCCCTAGCGGGGGTGGGGTGGGCTGAAGGTACAGATGGCCCTAGCGGGGTGGGGTGGGCTGAAGGTACACATGGCCCTAGCGGGGGTGGGGTGGCTGAAGGTACACATGGCCCTAGCGGGGGTGGGGTGGGCTGAAGGTACACATGGCCCTAGCGGGGGTGGGGTGGGCTGAAGGTACACATAGCCCTAGTGGGGGTGGGGTGGGCTGAAGGTACACATAGCCCTAGTGGGGGTGGGGTGGGCTGAAGGTACACATAGCCCTAGTGGGGGTGGGGTGGGCTGAAGGTACACATAGCCCTAGTGGGGGTGGGGTGGGCTGAAGGTACACATAGCCCTAGTGGGGGTGGGGTGGGCTGAAGGTACACATAGCCCTAGTGGGGGTGGGGTGGGCTGAAGGTACACATAGCCCTAGTGGGGGTGGGGTGGGCTGAAGGTACACATAGCCCTAGTGGGGGTGGGGTGGGCTGAAGGTACACATAGCCCTAGTGGGGGTGGGGTGGGCTGAAGGTACACATAGCCCTAGTGGGGGTGGGGTGGGCTGAAGGTACACATAGCCCTAGTGGGGGTGGGGTGGGCTGAAGGTACACATAGCCCTAGTGGGGGTGGGGTGGGCTGAAGGTACACATAGCCCTAGTGGGGGTGGGGTGGGCTGAAGGTACACATAGCCCTAGTGGGGGTGGGGTGGGCTGAAGGTACACATAGCCCTAGTGGGGGTGGGGTGGGCTGAAGGTACACATAGCCCTAGTGGGGGTGGGGTGGGCTGAAGGTACACATAGCCCTAGTGGGGGTGGGGTGGGCTGAAGGTACACATAGCCCTAGTGGGGGTGGGGTGGGCTGAAGGTACACATAGCCCTAGTGGGGGTGGGGTGGGCTGAAGGTACACATAGCCCTAGTGGGGGTGGGGTGGGCTGAAGGTACACATAGCCCTAGTGGGGGTGGGGTGGGCTGAAGGTACACATAGCCCTAGTGGGGGTGGGGTGGGCTGAAGGTACACATAGCCCTAGTGGGGGTGGGGTGGGCTGAAGGTACACATAGCCCTAGTGGGGTGGGGTGGGGTGGGCTGAAGGTACACATAGCCCTAGTGGGGGTGGGGTGGGCTGAAGGTACACATAGCCCTAGTGGGGGTGGGGTGGGCTGAAGGTACACATAGCCCTAGTGGGGGTGGGGTGGGCTGAAGGTACACATAGCCCTAGTGGGGGTGGGGTGGGCTGAAGGTACACATAGCCCTAGTGGGGGTGGGGTGGGCTGAAGGTACACATAGCCCTAGTGGGGGTGGGGTGGGCTGAAGGTACACATAGCCCTACTGGGGGTGGGGTGGGCTGAAGGTACACATAGCCCTACTGGGGGTGGGGTGGGCTGAAGGTACACATAGCCCTACTGGGGGTGGGGTGGGCTGAAGGTACACATAGCCCTAGTGGGGGTGGGGTGGGCTGAAGGTACACATAGCCCTAGTGGGGGTGGGGTGGGCTGAAGGTACACATAGCCCTAGTGGGGGTGGGGTGGGCTGAAGGTACACATAGCCCTAGTGGGGGTGGGGTGGGCTGAAGGTACACATAGCCCTAGTGGGGGTGGGGTGGGCTGAAGGTACACATAGCCCTAGTGGGGGTGGGGTGGGGTGAAGGTACAGATAGCCCTAGTGGGGGTGGGGTGGGGTGAAGGTACAGATAGCCCAAGTGGGGGTGGGGTGGGCTGAAGGTACAGATAGCCCTAGTGGGGGTGGGGTGGGCTGAAGGTACAGATAGCCCTTGTGGGGGTGGGGTGGGGTGAAGGTACAGATAGCCCTAGTGGGAGTGGGGTGGGGTGAAGGTACAGATAGCCCTAGTGGGGGTGGGGTGGGGTGAAGGTACAGATAGCCCTAGTGGGGGTGGGGTGAAGGTACAGATAGCCCTAGTGGGGGTGGGGTGGGGTGAAGGTACAGATAGCCCTAGTGGGGGTGGGGTGGGGTGAAGGTACAGATAGCCCTAGTGGGGGTGGGGTGGGGTGAAGGTACAGATAGCCCTAGTGGGGGTGGGGTGGGGTGAAGGTACAGATAGCCCTAGTGGGGGTGGGGTGGGGTGAAGGTACAGATAGCCCTAGTAGGGGTGGGGTGGGGTGAAGGTACAGATAGCCCTAGTGGGGGTGGGGTAGGGTGAAGGTACAGATAGCCCTAGTGGGGGTGGGGTGGGGTGGGGTGAAGGTACAGATAGCCCGAGTGGGGGTGGGGTGGGGTGAAGGTACAGATAGCCCTAGTGGGGTTGGGGTGGTGTGTGGTGGGGTGAAGGTTCAGATAGCTCTAGTGAGGTTGGGGTGGGGTGGGGTGAAGGTACAGATAGCCCTAGTGGGGGTGGGGTGGGGTGAAGGTACAGATAGCCCTAGTGGGGGTGGGGTGGGGTGAAGGTACAGATAGCCCTAGTGGGGGTGGGGTGGGGTGAAGGTACAGATAGCCCTAGTGGGGGTGGGGTGGGGGCGTCGGGTGAAGGTACAGATAGCCCTAGTGGGGGTGGGGTGGGTTGAAGGTACAGATCGCACTAGTGGTGGTGGGGTGGGGTGGGGTGAAGGTACAGATAGCCCTAGTGGGGGTGGGGTGGGGTGAAGGTACAGATAGCCCTAGTGGGGGTGGGGTGGGGTGAAGGTACAGATAGCCCTAGTGGGGGTGGGGTGGGGTGAAGGTACAAATAGCCCTAGTGGGGGTGGGGTGGGGTGGGGTGAAGGTACAGATAGCCCTAGTGGGGGTGGGGGTGGGGTGGGGTGGGGTGAAGGTACAGATAGTCCTAGTGGGGGTGGGGTGGGGTGAAGGTACAGATAGCCCTAGTGGGGGTGGGGTGGGGTGGGGTGGGGTGAAGGTACTGATATCCCTCGAGGGGGTGGGGTGGGGTGAAGGTACCGATAGCCCTCGTGGGGGTGGGGTGGGGGGGGGTGGGGTGAAGGTACAGATAGCCCTAGTGGGGGTGGGGTGGGGCGAACGTACAGATAGCCCTAGTGGGGGTGGGGTGGGGCGAAGGTACAGATAGCCCTAGTGGGGGTGGGGTGGGGTGAAGGTACAGATAGCCCTAGTGGGGGTGGGGTGGGGTGAAGGTACAGATAGCCCTAGTGGGGGTGGGGTGGGGTGAAGGTACAGATAGCCCTAGTGGGGGTGGGGTGGGGTGAAGGTACAGATAGCCCAAGTGGGTGTGGGGTGAGGTGAAGGTACAGATAGCCCTAGTGGGGGTGGGGTGGGGTGAAGGTGCAGATAGCCCTAGTGGGGGTGGGGTGGGGTGGGGTGAAGGTACAGATAGCCCTAGTGGGGGTGGGGTGGGGTGGGGTGAAGGTACAGATAGCCCTAGTGGGGTTGGGTTGTGGTGGGGTGAAGGTACAGATAGCCCAAGTGGGGGTGGGGTGGGGTGGTGTGAAGGTACAGATAGCCCTAGTGGGTGTGGGGTGTGGTGGGGTGGGGTGAAGGTACAGATAGCCCTAGTGGGGGTGGGGTGGGCTGAAGGTACACATAGCCCTAGTGGGGGTGGGGTGGGCTGAAGGTACACATAGCCCTAGTGGGGGTGGGGTGGGCTGAAGGTACACATAGCCCTAGTGGGGGTGGGGTGGGCTGAAGGTACACATAGCCCTAGTGGGGGTGGGGTGGGCTGAAGGTACACATAGCCCTAGTGGGGGTGGGGTGGGCTGAAGGTACACATAGCCCTAGTGGGGGTGGGGTGGGCTGAAGGTACACATAGCCCTAGTGGGGGTGGGGTGGGCTGAAGGTACACATAGCCCTAGTGGGGGTGGGGTGGGCTGAAGGTACACATAGCCCTAGTGGGGGTGGGGTGGGCTGAAGGTACACATAGCCCTAGTGGGGGTGGGGTGGGCTGAAGGTACACATAGCCCTAGTGGGGGTGGGGTGGGCTGAAGGTACACATAGCCCTAGTGGGGGTGGGGTGGGCTGAAGGTACACATAGCCCTAGTGGGGGTGGGGTGGGCTGAAGGTACACATAGCCCTAGTGGGGGTGGGGTGGGCTGAAGGTACACATAGCCCTAGTGGGGGTGGGGTGGGCTGAAGGTACACATAGCCCTAGTGGGGGTGGGGTGGGCTGAAGGTACACATAGCCCTAGTGGGGGTGGGGTGGGCTGAAGGTACACATAGCCCTAGTGGGGGTGGGGTGGGCTGAAGGTACACATAGCCCTAGTGGGGGTGGGGTGGGCTGAAGGTACACATAGCCCTAGTGGGGGTGGGGTGGGCTGAAGGTACACATAGCCCTAGTGGGGGTGGGGTGGGCTGAAGGTACACATAGCCCTAGTGGGGGTGGGGTGGGCTGAAGGTACACATAGCCCTAGTGGGGGTGGGGTGGGCTGAAGGTACACATAGCCCTAGTGGGGGTGGGGTGGGGTGGGCTGAAGGTACACATAGCCCTAGTGGGGGTGGGGTGGGCTGAAGGTACACATAGCCCTAGTGGGGGTGGGGTGGGCTGAAGGTACACATAGCCCTAGTGGGGGTGGGGTGGGCTGAAGGTACACATAGCCCTAGTGGGGGTGGGGTGGGCTGAAGGTACACATAGCCCTAGTGGGGGTGGGGTGGGCTGAAGGTACACATAGCCCTAGTGGGGGTGGGGTGGGCTGAAGGTACACATAGCCCTACTGGGGGTGGGGTGGGCTGAAGGTACACATAGCCCTACTGGGGGTGGGGTGGGCTGAAGGTACACATAGCCCTACTGGGGGTGGGGTGGGCTGAAGGTACACATAGCCCTAGTGGGGGTGGGGTGGGCTGAAGGTACACATAGCCCTAGTGGGGGTGGGGGTGGGCTGAAGGTACACATAGCCCTAGTGGGGGTGGGGTGGGCTGAAGGTACACATAGCCCTAGTGGGGGTGGGGTGGGCTGAAGGTACACATAGCCCTAGTGGGGGTGGGGTGGGCTGAAGGTACACATAGCCCTAGTGGGGGTGGGGTGGGGTGAAGGTACAGATAGCCCTAGTGGGGGTGGGGTGGGGTGAAGGTACAGATAGCCCAAGTGGGGGTGGGGTGGGCTGAAGGTACAGATAGCCCTAGTGGGGGTGGGGTGGGCTGAAGGTACAGATAGCCCTTGTGGGGGTGGGGTGGGGTGAAGGTACAGATAGCCCTAGTGGGAGTGGGGTGGGGTGAAGGTACAGATAGCCCTAGTGGGGGTGGGGTGGGGTGAAGGTACAGATAGCCCTAGTGGGGGTGGGGTGAAGGTACAGATAGCCCTAGTGGGGGTGGGGTGGGGTGAAGGTACAGATAGCCCTAGTGGGGGTGGGGTGGGGTGAAGGTACAGATAGCCCTAGTGGGGGTGGGGTGGGGTGAAGGTACAGATAGCCCTAGTGGGGGTGGGGTGGGGTGAAGGTACAGATAGCCCTAGTGGGGGTGGGGTGGGGTGAAGGTACAGATAGCCCTAGTAGGGGTGGGGTGGGGTGAAGGTACAGATAGCCCTAGTGGGGGTGGGGTAGGGTGAAGGTACAGATAGCCCTAGTGGGGGTGGGGTGGGGTGGGGTGAAGGTACAGATAGCCCGAGTGGGGGTGGGGTGGGGTGAAGGTACAGATAGCCCTAGTGGGGTTGGGGTGGTGTGTGGTGGGGTGAAGGTTCAGATAGCTCTAGTGAGGTTGGGGTGGGGTGGGGTGAAGGTACAGATAGCCCTAGTGGGGGTGGGGTGGGGTGAAGGTACAGATAGCCCTAGTGGGGGTGGGGTGGGGTGAAGGTACAGATAGCCCTAGTGGGGGTGGGGTGGGGTGAAGGTACAGATAGCCCTAGTGGGGGTGGGGTGGGGGGCGTCGGGTGAAGGTGGTGAAGGTACAGATAGCCCTAGTGGGGGTGGGGTGGGTTGAAGGTACAGATCGCACTAGTGGTGGTGGGGTGGGGTGGGGTGAAGGTACAGATAGCCCTAGTGGGGGGTGGGGGTGGGGTGAAGGTACAGATAGCCCTAGTGGGGGTGGGGTGGGGTGAAGGTACAGATAGCCCTAGTGGGGGTGGGGTGGGGTGAAGGTACAAATAGCCCTAGTGGGGGTGGGGTGGGGTGGGGTGAAGGTACAGATAGCCCTAGTGGGGGTGGGGGTGGGGGTGGGGTGGGGTGAAGGTACAGATAGTCCTAGTGGGGGTGGGGGTGGGGTGAAGGTACAGATAGCCCTAGTGGGGGTGGGGGTGGGGTGGGGTGGGGGTGAAGGTACTGATATCCCTCGAGGGGGTGGGGTGGGGTGAAGGTACCGATAGCCCTCGTGGGGGGTGGGGGTGGGGGGGGGGTGGGGTGAAGGTACAGATAGCCCTAGTGGGGGTGGGGTGGGGGCGAACGTACAGATAGCCCTAGTGGGGGGTGGGGTGGGGCGAAGGTACAGATAGCCCTAGTGGGGGTGGGGGTGGGGTGAAGGTACAGATAGCCCTAGTGGGGGTGGGGTGGGGTGAAGGTACAGATAGCCCTAGTGGGGGTGGGGTGGGGTGAAGGTACAGATAGCCCTAGTGGGGGTGGGGTGGGGTGAAGGTACAGATAGCCCAAGTGGGTGTGGGGTGAGGTGAAGGTACAGATAGCCCTAGTGGGGGTGGGGTGGGGTGAAGGTGCAGATAGCCCTAGTGGGGGTGGGGTGGGGTGGGGTGAAGGTACAGATAGCCCTAGTGGGGGTGGGGTGGGGTGGGGTGAAGGTACAGATAGCCCTAGTGGGGTTGGGTTGTGGTGGGGGTGAAGGTACAGATAGCCCAAGTGGGGGTGGGGGGTGGGGTGGTGTGAAGGTACAGATAGCCCTAGTGGGTGTGGGGTGTGGTGGGGTGGGGTGAAGGTACAGATAGCCCTAGTGGGGGTGGGGTGGGGTGATGGTACAGATAGCCCCAGTGGGGGTGGGGTGGGGTGAACGTACAGATAGCCCTAGTGGGGGTGGGGTGGGGTGGGGTGAAGGTACAGATAGCCCTAGTGGGGGTGGGGTGGGGTGGGGTGAAGGTACAGATAGCCCTAGTGTGGGTGGGGTGGGGTGAAGGTACAGGTAGCCCTAATGGGGGTGGGGTGGGGTGGGGTGAAGGTACAGATAGCCCTCGTGGGGGGTGGGGGGGAGTGAAGGTACAGATAGCCTAGTGGGGGTGAGGCGGGGTGAAGGTACAGATAGGCTAGTGGGGGTGGGGCGGGGTGAAGGTACAGATAGCCTAGTGGGGGTGGGGCGGGGTGAAGGTACAGATAGCCTAGTGGGGGTGGGGCGGGGTGAAGGTACAGATAGCCCTCGTGGGGGTGGGCCGGGGTGAAGGTACAGATAGCCCTCGTGGGGGTGGGGCGGGGTGAAGGTACAGATAGCCCTCGTGGGGGTGGGGCGGGGTGAAGGTACAGATAGCCCTCGTGGGGGTGGGGCGGGGTGAAGGTACAGATAGCCCTCGTGGGGGTGGGGCGGGGGTGAAGGTACAGATAGCCCTCGTGGGGGTGGGGCGGGGTGAAGGTACAGATAGCCCTCGTGGGGGTGGGGGGGGTGGGGTGAGGCGGGGTGAAAGTACAGATAGCCCTCGTGGGGGTGGGGTGGGGTGCGGCGGGTTGAAGGTACAGATAGCCCTAGTGGGGGTGGGGTGGGGTGAAGGTACAGATAGCCCTAGTGGGGGTGGGGTGGGGTGAAGGTACAGATAGCCCTACTGGGGGTGGGGTGGGGTGAAGGTACAGATAGCCCTACTGGGGGTGGGGTGGGGTGAAGGTACAGATAGCCCTACTGGGGGTGGGGTGGGGTGAAGGTACAGATAGCCCTACTGGGGGTGGGGTGGGGTGAAGGTACAGATAGCCCTACTGGGGGTGGGGTGGGGTGAAGGTACAGATAGCCCTACTGGGGGTGGGGTGGGGTGAAGGTACAGATAGCCCTACTGGGGGTGGGGTGGGGTGAAGGTACAGATAGCCCTACTGGGGGTGGGGTGGGGTGAAGGTACAGATAGCCCTACTGGGGGTGGGGTGGGGTGAAGGTACAGATAGCCCTACTGGGGGTGGGGTGGGGTGAAGGTACAGATAGCCCTACTGGGGGTGGGGTGGGGTGAAGGTACAGATAGCCCTACTGGGGGTGGGGTGGGGTGAAGGTACAGATAGCCCTACTGGGGGTGGGGTGGGGTGAAGGTACAGATAGCCCTACTGGGGGTGGGGTGGGGTGAAGGTACAGATAGCCCTACTGGGGGTGGGGTGGGGTGAAGGTACAGATAGCCCGACTGGGGGTGGGGTGGGGTGAAGGTACAGATAGCCCTACGGGGGGTGGGGTGGGGTGAAGGTACAGATAGCCCTACGGGGGGTGGGGTGGGGTGAAGGTACAGATAGCCCTACGGGGGGTGGGGTGGGGTGAAGGTACAGATAGCCCTACGGGGGGTGGGGTGGGGTGAAGGTACAGATAGCCCTACGGGGGGTGGGGTGGGGTGAAGGTACAGATAGCCCTACGGGGGGTGGGGTGGGGTGAAGGTACAGATAGCCCTACTGGGGGTGGGGTGGGGTGAAGGTACAGATAGCCCTACTGGGGGTGGGGTGGGGTGAAGGTACAGATAGCCCTACTGGGGGTGGGGTGGGGTGAAGGTACAGATAGCCCTACTGGGGGTGGGGTGGGGTGAAGGTACAGATAGCCCTACTGGGGGTGGGGTGGGGTGAAGGTACAGATAGCCCTACTGGGGGTGGGGTGGGGTGAAGGTACAGATAGCCCTACTGGGGGTGGGGTGGGGTGAAGGTACAGATAGCCCTACTGGGGGTGGGGTGGGGTGAAGGTACAGATAGCCCTACTGGGGGTGGGGTGGGGTGAAGGTACAGATAGCCCTACTGGGGGTGGGGTGGGGTGAAGGTACAGATAGCCCTACTGGGGGTGGGGTGGGGTGAAGGTACAGATAGCCCTACTGGGGGTGGGGTGGGGTGAAGGTACAGATAGCCCTACTGGGGGTGGGGTGGGGTGAAGGTACAGATAGCCCTACTGGGGGTGGGGTGGGGTGAAGGTACAGATAGCCCTACTGGGGGTGGGGTGGGGTGAAGGTACAGATAGCCCTACTGGGGGTGGGGTGGGGTGAAGGTACAGATAGCCCTACTGGGGGTGGGGTGGGGTGAAGGTACAGATAGCCCTACTGGGGGTGGGGTGGGGTGAAGGTACAGATAGCCCTACTGGGGGTGGGGTGGGGTGAAGGTACAGATAGCCCTACTGGGGGTGGGGTGGGGTGAAGGTACAGATAGCCCTACTGGGGGTGGGGTGGGGTGAAGGTACAGATAGCCCTACTGGGGGTGGGGTGGGGTGAAGGTACAGATAGCCCTACTGGGGGTGGGGTGGGGTGAAGGTACAGATAGCCCTACTGGGGGTGGGGTGGGGTGAAGGTACAGATAGCCCTACTGGGGGTGGGGTGGGGTGAAGGTACAGATAGCCCTACTGGGGGTGGGGTGGGGTGAAGGTACAGATAGCCCTCGTGGGGGTGGGGTGGGGTGAAGGTACAGATAGCCCTCGTGGGGGTGGGGTGGGGTGAAGGCACAGATAGCCCTCGTGGGGGTGGGGTGGGGTGAAGGCACAGATAGCCCTCGTGGGGGTGGGGTGGGGTGAAGGCACAGATAGCCCTCGTGGGGGTGGGGTGGGGTGAAGGCACAGATAGCCCTCGTGGGGGTGGGGTGAAGGCACAGATAGCCCTCGTGGGGGTGGGGTGAAGGCACAGATAGCCCTCGTGGGGGTGGGGTGAAGGCACAGATAGCCCTCGTGGGGGTGGGGTGAAGGCACAGATAGCCCTCGTGGGGGTGGGGTGAAGGCACAGATAGCCCTCGTGGGGGTGGGGTGAAGGCACAGATCGCCCTCGTGGGGGTGGGGTGAAGGCACAGATAGCCCTCGTGGGGGTGGGGTGAAGGCACAGATAGCCCTCGTGGGGGTGGGGTGAAGGCACAGATAGCCCTCGTGGGGGTGGGGTGAAGGCACAGATAGCCCTCGTGGGGGTGGGGTGAAGGCACAGATAGCCCTCGTGGGGGTGGGGTGAAGGCACAGATAGCCCTCGTGGGGGTGGGGTGAAGGCACAGATAGCCCTCGTGGGGGTGGGGTGAAGGCACAGATAGCCCTCGTGGGGGTGGGGTGAAGGCACAGATAGCCCTCGTGGGGGTGGGGTGAAGGCACAGATAGCCCTCGTGGGGGTGGGGTGAAGGCACAGATAGCCCTCGTGGGGGTGGGGTGAAGGCACAGATAGCCCTCGTGGGGGTGGGGTGAAGGCACAGATAGCCCTCGTGGGGGTGGGGTGAAGGCACAGATAGCCCTCGTGGGGGTGGGGTGAAGGCACAGATAGCCCTCGTGGGGGTGGGGTGAAGGCACAGATAGCCCTCGTGGGGGTGGGGTGAAGGCACAGATAGCCCTCGTGGGGGTGGGGTGAAGGCACAGATAGCCCTCGTGGGGGTGGGGTGAAGGCACAGATAGCCCTCGTGGGGGTGGGGTGAAGGCACAGATAGCCCTCGTGGGGGTGGGGTGAAGGGACAGATAGCCCTCGTGGGGGTGGGGTGAAGGGACAGATAGCCCTCGTGGGGGTGGGGTGAAGGGACAGATAGCCCTCGTGGGGGTGGGGTGAAGGGACAGATAGCCCTCGTGGGGGTGGGGTGAAGGGACAGATAGCCCTCGTGGGGGTGGGGTGAAGGGACAGATAGCCCTCGTGGGGGTGGGGTGAAGGCACAGATAGCCCTCGTGGGGGTGGGGTGAAGGCACAGATAGCCCTAGTGGGGGTGGGGTGAAGGGACAGATAGCCCTAGTGGGGGTGGGGTGGGGTGAAGGTACAGATAGCCCTAGTGGGGGTGGGGTGGGGTGAAGGTACAGATAGCCCTAGTGGGGGTGGGGTGGGGTGAAGGTACAGATAGCCCTCGTGGGGGTGGGCTGGGGTGAAGGTACAGATAGCCCACGTGGGGCTGGGTGAATGTACAGATAGCCCTAGTGGGGGTGGGCTGGGGTGAAGGTACAGATAGCCCTAGTGGGGGTGGGGTGAAGGTACAGAGAGCCCTAGCGGTGGTGGGGTGAAGGCACAGAGAGCCCTAGTGGGGTTGGGGTGGGGTGAAGGTACAGATAGCCCTAGTGGGGGTGGGGTGGGGTGAAGGTACAGATAGCCCTAGTGGGGGTGGGGTGGGGTGAAGGTACAGATAGCCCTAGTGGGGGTGGGGTGGGGTGAAGGTACAGATAGCCCTAGTGGGGGTGGGGTGGGGTGAAGGTACAGATAGCCCTCGTGGGGGTGGGCTGGGGTGAAGGTACAGATAGCCCACGTGGGGCTGGGTGAAGGTACAGATAGCCCTAGTGGGGGTGGGCTGGGGTGAAGGTACAGATAGCCCTAGTGGGGGTGGGGTGAAGGTACAGAGAGCCCTAGCGGTGGTGGGGTGAAGGCACAGAGAGCCCTAGTGGGGTTGGGGTGGGGTGAAGGTACAGATAGCCCTAGTGGGGGTGGGGTGGGGTGAAGGTACAGATAGCCCTAGTGGGGGTGGGGTGGGGTGAAGGTACAGATAGCCCTCGTGGGGGTGGGGTGAAGGTACAGATAGCCCTCGTGGGGGTGGGGTGAAGGGACAGATAGCCCTCGTGGGGGTGGGGTGAAGGGACAGATAGCCCTCGTGGGGGTGGGGTGAAGGGACAGATAGCCCTCGTGGGGGTGGGGTGAAGGGACAGATAGCCCTCGTGGGGGTGGGGTGAAGGGACAGATAGCCCTCGTGGGGGTGGGGTGAAGGGACAGATAGCCCTCGTGGGGGTGGGGTGAAGGGACAGATAGCCCTCGTGGGGGTGGGGTGAAGGGACAGATAGCCCTCGTGGGGGTGGGGTGAAGGGACAGATAGCCCTCGTGGGGGTGGGGTGAAGGGACAGATAGCCCTCGTGGGGGTGGGGGTGAAGGGACAGATAGCCCTCGTGGGGGTGGGGTGAAGGGACAGATAGCCCTCGTGGGGGTGGGGTGAAGGGACAGATAGCCCTCGTGGGGGTGGGGTGAAGGGACAGATAGCCCTCGTGGGGGTGGGGTGAAGGGACAGATAGCCCTCGTGGGGGTGGGGTGAAGGGACAGATAGCCCTCGTGGGGGTGGGGTGAAGGGACAGATAGCCCTCGTGGGGGTGGGGTGAAGGGACAGATAGCCCTCGTGGGGGTGGGGTGAAGGGACAGATAGCCCTCGTGGGGGTGGGGTGAAGGGACAGATAGCCCTCGTGGGGGTGGGGTGAAGGGACAGATAGCCCTCGTGGGGGTGGGGTGAAGGGACAGATAGCCCTCGTGGGGGTGGGGTGAAGGGACAGATAGCCCTCGTGGGGGTGGGGTGAAGGGACAGATAGCCCTCGTGGGGGTGGGGTGAAGGGACAGATAGCCCTAGTGTGGGTGGGGTGGGGTGAAGGTACAGGTAGCCCTAATGGGGGTGGGGTGGGGTGGGGTGAAGGTACAGATAGCCCTCGTGGGGGTGGGGGGGAGTGAAGGTACAGATAGCCTAGTGGGGGTGAGGCGGGGTGAAGGTACAGATAGGCTAGTGGGGGTGGGGCGGGGTGAAGGTACAGATAGCCTAGTGGGGGTGGGGCGGGGTGAAGGTACAGATAGCCTAGTGGGGGTGGGGCGGGGTGAAGGTACAGATAGCCCTCGTGGGGGTGGGCCGGGGTGAAGGTACAGATAGCCCTCGTGGGGGTGGGGCGGGGTGAAGGTACAGATAGCCCTCGTGGGGGTGGGGCGGGGTGAAGGTACAGATAGCCCTCGTGGGGGTGGGGCGGGGTGAAGGTACAGATAGCCCTCGTGGGGGTGGGGCGGGGTGAAGGTACAGATAGCCCTCGTGGGGGTGGGGGGGTGGGGTGAGGCGGGGTGAAAGTACAGATAGCCCTCGTGGGGGTGGGGTGGGGTGCGGCGGGTTGAAGGTACAGATAGCCCTAGTGGGGGTGGGGTGGGGTGAAGGTACAGATAGCCCTACTGGGGGTGGGGTGGGGTGAAGGTACAGATAGCCCTAGTGGGGGTGGGGTGGGGTGAAGGTACAGATAGCCCTACTGGGGGTGGGGTGGGGTGAAGGTACAGATAGCCCTACTGGGGGTGGTGTGGGGTGAAGGTACAGATAGCCCTACTGGGGGTGGGGTGGGGTGAAGGTACAGATAGCCCTACTGGGGGTGGGGTGGGGTGAAGGTACAGATAGCCCTACTGGGGGTGGGGTGGGGTGAAGGTACAGATAGCCCTACTGGGGGTGGGGTGGGGTGAAGGTACAGATAGCCCTACTGGGGGTGGGGTGGGGTGAAGGTACAGATAGCCCTACTGGGGGTGGGGTGGGGTGAAGGTACAGATAGCCCTACTGGGGGTGGGGTGGGGTGAAGGTACAGATAGCCCTACTGGGGGTGGGGTGGGGTGAAGGTACAGATAGCCCTACTGGGGGTGGGGTGGGGTGAAGGTACAGATAGCCCTACTGGGGGTGGGGTGGGGTGAAGGTACAGATAGCCCGACTGGGGGTGGGGTGGGGTGAAGGTACAGATAGCCCGACTGGGGGTGGGGTGGGGTGAAGGTACAGATAGCCCTACTGGGGGTGGGGTGGGGTGAAGGTACAGATAGCCCTACTGGGGGTGGGGTGGGGTGAAGGTACAGATAGCCCTACGGGGGGTGGGGTGGGGTGAAGGTACAGATAGCCCTACGGGGGGTGGGGTGGGGTGAAGGTACAGATAGCCCTACGGGGGGTGGGGTGGGGTGAAGGTACAGATAGCCCTACGGGGGGTGGGGTGGGGTGAAGGTACAGATAGCCCTACGGGGGGTGGGGTGGGGTGAAGGTACAGATAGCCCTACTGGGGGTGGGGTGGGGTGAAGGTACAGATAGCCCTACTGGGGGTGGGGTGGGGTGAAGGTACAGATAGCCCTACTGGGGGTGGGGTGGGGTGAAGGTACAGATAGCCCTACTGGGGGTGGGGTGGGGTGAAGGTACAGATAGCCCTACTGGGGGTGGGGTGGGGTGAAGGTACAGATAGCCCTAGTGGGGGTGGGGTGGGGTGAAGGTACAGATAGCCCTACTGGGGGTGGGGTGGGGTGAAGGTACAGATAGCCCTACTGGGGGTGGGGTGGGGTGAAGGTACAGATAGCCCTACTGGGGGTGGGGTGGGGTGAAGGTACAGATAGCCCTACTGGGGGTGGGGTGGGGTGAAGGTACAGATAGCCCTACTGGGGGTGGGGTGGGGTGAAGGTACAGATAGCCCTACTGGGGGTGGGGTGGGGTGAAGGTACAGATAGCCCTACTGGGGGTGGGGTGGGGTGAAGGTACAGATAGCCCTACTGGGGGTGGGGTGGGGTGAAGGTACAGATAGCCCTACTGGGGGTGGGGTGGGGTGAAGGTACAGATAGCCCTACTGGGGGTGGGGTGGGGTGAAGGTACAGATAGCCCTACTGGGGGTGGGGTGGGGTGAAGGTACAGATAGCCCTACTGGGGGTGGGGTGGGGTGAAGGTACAGATAGCCCTACTGGGGGTGGGGTGGGGTGAAGGTACAGATAGCCCTACTGGGGGTGGGGTGGGGTGAAGGTACAGATAGCCCTACTGGGGGTGGGGTGGGGTGAAGGTACAGATAGCCCTACTGGGGGTGGGGTGGGGTGAAGGTACAGATAGCCCTACTGGGGGTGGGGTGGGGTGAAGGTACAGATAGCCCTACTGGGGGTGGGGTGGGGTGAAGGTACAGATAGCCCAACTGGGGGTGGGGTGGGGTGAAGGTACAGATAGCCCTCGTGGGGGTGGGGTGGGGTGAAGGTACAGATAGCCCTCGTGGGGGTGGGGTGGGGTGAAGGTACAGATAGCCCTCGTGGGGGTGGGGTGGGGTGAAGGTACAGATAGCCCTCGTGGGGGTGGGGTGGGGTGAAGGTACAGATAGCCCTCGTGGGGGTGGGGTGGGGTGAAGGCACAGATAGCCCTCGTGGGGGTGGGGTGGGGTGAAGGCACAGATAGCCCTCGTGGGGGTGGGGGTGAAGGCACAGATAGCCCTCGTGGGGGTGGGGTGAAGGCACAGATAGCCCTCGTGGGGGTGGGGTGAAGGCACAGATAGCCCTCGTGGGGGTGGGGTGAAGGCACAGATAGCCCTCGTGGGGGTGGGGTGAAGGCACAGATAGCCCTCGTGGGGGTGGGGTGAAGGCACAGATAGCCCTCGTGGGGGTGGGGTGAAGGCACAGATAGCCCTCGTGGGGGTGGGGTGAAGGCACAGATAGCCCTCGTGGGGGTGGGGTGAAGGCACAGATAGCCCTCGTGGGGGTGGGGTGAAGGCACAGATAGCCCTCGTGGGGGTGGGGTGAAGGCACAGATAGCCCTCGTGGGGGTGGGGTGAAGGCACAGATAGCCCTCGTGGGGGTGGGGTGAAGGCACAGATAGCCCTCGTGGGGGTGGGGTGAAGGCACAGATAGCCCTCGTGGGGGTGGGGTGAAGGCACAGATAGCCCTCGTGGGGGTGGGGTGAAGGCACAGATAGCCCTCGTGGGGGTGGGGTGAAGGCACAGATAGCCCTCGTGGGGGTGGGGTGAAGGCACAGATAGCCCTCGTGGGGGTGGGGTGAAGGCACAGATAGCCCTCGTGGGGGTGGGGTGAAGGCACAGATAGCCCTCGTGGGGGTGGGGTGAAGGGACAGATAGCCCTCGTGGGGGTGGGGTGAAGGGACAGATAGCCCTCGTGGGGGTGGGGTGAAGGGACAGATAGCCCTCGTGGGGGTGGGGTGAAGGGACAGATAGCCCTCGTGGGGGTGGGGTGAAGGGACAGATAGCCCTCGTGGGGGTGGGGTGAAGGGACAGATAGCCCTCGTGGGGGTGGGGTGAAGGGACAGATAGCCCTCGTGGGGGTGGGGTGAAGGGACAGATAGCCCTCGTGGGGGTGGGGTGAAGGCACAGATAGCCCTCGTGGGGGTGGGGTGAAGGCACAGATAGCCCTAGTGGGGGTGGGGTGAAGGGACAGATAGCCCTAGTGGGGGTGGGGTGGGGTGAAGGTACAGATAGCCCTAGTGGGGGTGGGGTGGGGTGAAGGTACAGATAGCCCTAGTGGGGGTGGGGTGGGGTGAAGGTACAGATAGCCCTCGTGGGGGTGGGCTGGGGTGAAGGTACAGATAGCCCACGTGGGGCTGGGTGAAGGTACAGATAGCCCTAGTGGGGGTGGGGTGAAGGCACAGAGAGCCCTAGTGGGGTTGGGGTGGGGTGAAGGTACAGATAGCCCTAGTGGGGGTGGGGTGGGGTGAAGGTACAGATAGCCCTAGTGGGGGTGGGGTGGGGTGAAGGTACAGATAGCCCTAGTGGGGGTGGGGTGGGGTGAAGGTACAGATAGCCCTAGTGGGGGTGGGGTGGGGTGAAGGTACAGATAGCCCTCGTGGGGGTGGGCTGGGGTGAAGGTACAGATAGCCCACGTGGGGCTGGGTGAAGGTACAGATAGCCCTAGTGGGGGTGGGCTGGGGTGAAGGTACAGATAGCCCTAGTGGGGGTGGGGTGAAGGTACAGAGAGCCCTAGCGGTGGTGGGGTGAAGGCACAGAGAGCCCTAGTGGGGGTGGGGTGGGGTGAAGGCACAGATAGCCCTAGTGGGGGTGGGGTGGGGTGAAGGTACAGATAGCCCTCGTGGGGGTGGGGTGAAGGTACAGATAGCCCTCGTGGGGGTGGGGTGAAGGGACAGATAGCCCTCGTGGGGGTGGGGTGAAGGGACAGATAGCCCTCGTGGGGGTGGGGTGAAGGGACAGATAGCCCTCGTGGGGGTGGGGTGAAGGGACAGATAGCCCTCGTGGGGGTGGGGTGAAGGGACAGATAGCCCTCGTGGGGGTGGGGTGAAGGGACAGATAGCCCTCGTGGGGGTGGGGTGAAGGGACAGATAGCCCTCGTGGGGGTGGGGTGAAGGGACAGATAGCCCTCGTGGGGGTGGGGTGAAGGGACAGATAGCCCTCGTGGGGGTGGGGTGAAGGGACAGATAGCCCTCGTGGGGGTGGGGTGAAGGGACAGATAGCCCTCGTGGGGGTGGGGTGAAGGGACAGATAGCCCTCGTGGGGGTGGGGTGAAGGGACAGATAGCCCTCGTGGGGGTGGGGTGAAGGGACAGATAGCCCTCGTGGGGGTGGGGTGAAGGGACAGATAGCCCTCGTGGGGGTGGGGTGAAGGGACAGATAGCCCTCGTGGGGGTGGGGTGAAGGGACAGATAGCCCTCGTGGGGGTGGGGTGAAGGGACAGATAGCCCTCGTGGGGGTGGGGTGAAGGGACAGATAGCCCTCGTGGGGGTGGGGTGAAGGGACAGATAGCCCTCGTGGGGGTGGGGTGAAGGGACAGATAGCCCTCGTGGGGGTGGGGTGAAGGGACAGATAGCCCTCGTGGGGGTGGGGTGAAGGGACAGATAGCCCTCGTGGGGGTGGGGTGAAGGGACAGATAGCCCTCGTGGGGGTGGGGTGAAGGGACAGATAGCCCTCGTGGGGGTGGGGTGAAGGGACAGATAGCCCTCGTGGGGGTGGGGTGAAGGGACAGATAGCCCTCGTGGGGGTGGGGTGAAGGGACAGATAGCCCTCGTGGGGGTGGGGTGAAGGGACAGATAGCCCTCGTGGGGGTGGGGTGAAGGGACAGATAGCCCTCGTGGGGGTGGGGTGAAGGGACAGATAGCCCTCGTGGGGGTGGGGTGAAGGGACAGATAGCCCTCGTGGGGGTGGGGTGAAGGGACAGATAGCCCTCGTGGGGGTGGGGTGAAGGGACAGATAGCCCTCGTGGGGGTGGGGTGAAGGGACAGATAGCCCTCGTGGGGGTGGGGTGAAGGGACAGATAGCCCTCGTGGGGGTGGGGTGAAGGGACAGATAGCCCTCGTGGGGGTGGGGTGAAGGGACAGATAGCCCTCGTGGGGGTGGGGTGAAGGGACAGATAGCCCTCGTGGGGGTGGGGTGAAGGGACAGATAGCCCTCGTGGGGGTGGGGTGAAGGGACAGATAGCCCTCGTGGGGGTGGGGTGAAGGGACAGATAGCCCTCGTGGGGGTGGGGTGAAGGGACAGATAGCCCTCGTGGGGGTGGGGTGAAGGGACAGATAGCCCTCGTGGGGGTGGGGTGAAGGGACAGATAGCCCTCGTGGGGGTGGGGTGAAGGGACAGATAGCCCTCGTGGGGGTGGGGTGAAGGGACAGATAGCCCTCGTGGGGGTGGGGTGAAGGGACAGATAGCCCTCGTGGGGGTGGGGTGAAGGGACAGATAGCCCTCGTGGGGGTGGGGTGAAGGGACAGATAGCCCTCGTGGGGGTGGGGTGAAGGGACAGATAGCCCTCGTGGGGGTGGGGTGAAGGGACAGATAGCCCTCGTGGGGGTGGGGTGAAGGGACAGATAGCCCTCGTGGGGGTGGGGTGAAGGGACAGATAGCCCTCGTGGGGGTGGGGTGAAGGGACAGATAGCCCTCGTGGGGGTGGGGTGAAGGGACAGATAGCCCTCGTGGGGGTGGGGTGAAGGGACAGATAGCCCTCGTGGGGGTGGGGTGAAGGGACAGATAGCCCTCGTGGGGGTGGGGTGAAGGGACAGATAGCCCTCGTGGGGGTGGGGTGAAGGGACAGATAGCCCTCGTGGGGGTGGGGTGAAGGGACAGATAGCCCTCGTGGGGGTGGGGTGAAGGGACAGATAGCCCTCGTGGGGGTGGGGTGAAGGGACAGATAGCCCTCGTGGGGGTGGGGTGAAGGGACAGATAGCCCTCGTGGGGGTGGGGTGAAGGGACAGATAGCCCTCGTGGGGGTGGGGTGAAGGGACAGATAGCCCTCGTGGGGGTGGGGTGAAGGGACAGATAGCCCTCGTGGGGGTGGGGTGAAGGGACAGATAGCCCTCGTGGGGGTGGGGTGAAGGGACAGATAGCCCTCGTGGGGGTGGGGTGAAGGGACAGATAGCCCTCGTGGGGGTGGGGTGAAGGGACAGATAGCCCTCGTGGGCGTGGGGTGAAGGGACAGATAGCCCTCGTGGGCGTGGGGTGAAGGGACAGATAGCCCTCGTGGGGGTGGGGTGAAGGGACAGATAGCCCTCGTGGGGGTGGGGTGAAGGGACAGATAGCCCTCGTGGGGGTGGGGTGAAGGGACAGATAGCCCTGGTGGGGGTGGGGTGAAGGTACAGACAGCCCTAGTGGGGGTGGGTGACGGCACAGATAGCCCTAGTGGGGGTGGGGTGAAGGCACAGACAGCCCTAGTGGGGGTGGGTGACGGCACAGATAGCCCTAGTGGGGGTGGGGTGAAGGCACAGACAGCCCTAGTGGGGGTGGGTGACGGCACAGATAGCCCTAGTGGGGGTGGGGTGAAGGCACAGATAGCCCTAGTGGGGGTGGGGTGAAGGCACAGATAGCCCTAGTGGGGGTGGGGTGAAGGTACAGATAGCCCTAGTGGGGGTGGGGTGAAGGTACAGATAGCCCTAGTGGGGGTGGGGTGGGGTGAAACAGGTTAAAAGCTGGAGATAAAACAATGGCTGGAAATACATTTAAAAAATGGAAATATGTGGGAAGAGAAAAATTTGTATAAATTATTGGAAAAAACATTCCACCTCCTTCGTCCCGGTTTCCCCCGCCCACACTGCGCATGCTCCACCCCCAGCAGGCTCCGCCCCTCTCACTCCGATTGGCTGGATGACCAGCGGCTCCCGCTCGCTACTCCAACCCCGCCCCTTCTTCCTATTGGTCCGGAGCTGCCGCCAATCATTTGGATTCGGAACAAAAACAGAATTACCTGGAAAAACTCAGTAGGTCTGGCAGCATCGGCGGATAAGAAGAAAATAGTTGACGTTTCGAGTTTTGACTATTTTCTTCTCCGCCGATGCTGCCAGACCTACTGAGTTTTTCCAGGTAATTCTGTTTTTGTTTTAGATTTCCAGCATCCGCAGTTTTCTTTGTTTTCATTTGGATTCGGAATATGCGCAGTCCGTGGAAACAGACGGGCGCTCGAGCGGATTTGAAAGTCCTACAAAGACGGAGTTTGGGTCCAGAACCGGAAATAAACCCGTGAACATAGATAGGGCTGACGGGTGAATTTGTAAGCTTTATAAACTCACGGTGTCGGCCCCAAACCCTCAATAATAAGCCACCGGTCCCGGGTTTGTTCGGAGCTGCGGGAGAAAAGCCCGAGTTTCCGGCCGCCATCTTTATAGGGGCAATGAAGTGATGGGCGCATGCGCGGCCGCCATCTTGCTTTGTCGATGTGTCACAGTGCGCATGCGCGGCCGCCATCCTCACGGGGACAATGAGCAACAGCCCGAGGGAGACGTTGATAAAATGTGTGTTCACCAGGAGTTTTAGATCAGCAACAAGAGAATTATAAACCCACAGTCACTCAGTGCTACAGAATCTCAGTATTGCTGAGAAAGGGAGACATATTGCTGATGTTTCATGTTGCACTCATCCGGATAGATACAAAAAAACAAATGACTCAGCGAGCAACAATTGATGCTGCACGAGGAAAGGGTGTGGACTGGTTTGGCCAGTCAGCTCTGATTGGTCAAGGCGTCACCATGGAGAATGCACCAAAGAGCTCTCGTGCTCCATGCTCTGATTGGTCAAGGCGTCACCATGGAGATTGCACCAAAGAGCTCTCGTGCTCCATGCTCTGATTGGTCAAGGCGTCACCATGGAGAATGCACCAAAGAGCTCTCGTGCTCCATGCTTTTGTTTCATGCAACAAACGGCCCCATCCCTGGACATGTCCCTGATGTCTGCAGTGGACAGTTCCCTGTGTATGAACAGATGTAGCTTCTAGCAAGTATAAGTGAGCCACATTATGAGCCCGACTGATAATCTCTGAAATTTGATGTTCTTGCGTCTGTCCTGATGAGTACAAGATAAAAAGTTTTGACAAAATGTCTCTTTTTTAGCAATACTCAAGTGTCTTAAAGGGGGAAAATGTGATTGACAGAGGGAGTGGTGCAGGCAGAGAATTTCAGAGTTTGTGAATAAGGGAACTTAAGGCCAGGTCATTAATGCTGGAGCGATTAAAATGGAGAATGTACAATTTGCCAGAATTAGAGCAGTGCAGATATCTCAGACGGTTGTGGGGCTGGAGGAGATTACAGAGGTAGGGAGGGGCGAGGCCATGGAGGGATTTGAAAACAAGGATGAGAATTTTAAAATCAAGTTGTTGCTTGACCGGCATCCAAGGCAGGTCAGGAAGCAAATGGGTGACAGAGGAACAGGACTTGCTACGAGTGAAGACATGGACAGCAGACTTTTGGATGGCTTCACGTTTATGGAGAGTAGAATGTGGGAGACCAGCCAGGAGTGTGTTGGGATAGTCGTTCAATTCTGGGGGTAACAACGGCAGTGATGAGGGTTTCAGCAGCAGTTGCGCTGAGACAGGGTGAGGTCCAGGTGATGTTACAGAGATGGAAACAGGCGATCTTAGTGATAGCACAGATATGAGGTCAGAATCTGATCTCGAGATCAAATTTAACACCGAGGTTATGAACAGACTGATTTAATCTCAGACTGTTCCCAGGGAGAAGGATAGAATTGGTATCTAGGGAATGGAGATTGGAGCAGGACTGAAAACAGTGTCTTCAGTCTTCTCTGTTTAATTGGAGTTAATCAGTCATCAGGAAGAGAAGCAGTAACCAGAATAGACCATGAGACTCATCCCAGGTTTAACTTAGTTAGAGAGGGAGAGAAGGAAGGAAAGAAATCCTGGGAGGTTTGAAGAAACTACCTTCACAATCACTCATTAAATCTCCACACAGTAAGTTTTGGACACAAGGTTAACATCTGCTATTCTGTATGGTCACTCAGGGGGGTTTCAGATTACTGTTTTGTCACGAGTCATGACTGAAGTGAATGATGAAACATATTGTTATCTTCAGTTGGACGAATTTGTTAAAAAGATACAGGAAGAATTATCCAAAACTCTATTTGGCTTCAGCACAGGGAGGATGGAGAGTGTGTGGGACAGGGATTTGCAGCTTTGGGAGAAGAAGACAGGAAATAATGTTCCATAGAAATGAGAATTGTCTACTCTGAATTTCTATCCTGTTCTTACAGTGATGACTTTTGTAAACCCCTTTTACAGGGTATCGGAAGGGGAGAATTTACAGAGGGGGAACTCAAAACAAACATCACATCAAGATCTGACAGTCACTCAATTCATCAGGACCTGAATATTATCATCTTTGAATGTGGAAGGAGAGATGGTTGTTCTGTCTTTGGGAAAATATTTCAAACATCGGTGTGAGTGGAAAAGCACTGAGACATACACACACCCGAGTGAGAGTGTTCCAGTGAACTGACTGTGGAAAGACCTTTAACCAGTTACACAGCCTGAAATAACATCACACCATTCACACAGGGGGAAATTGTACACGTGTTCTATGTGTGGACAAGGATTCAACTGAGCATCAAACCTGGAGAGACACAGGGACAGCTGTACCATGGAAAAACTGGAAATGTAAGGATTGTGGGAAAGGATTCAATTACCCATCCCAGCTGGAAATCCATCGACCCAGTCACACCAGGGAGAGGCCGTTCACCTGCTCCGAGTGGGAAGGGATTCATTCTGTCAGCCAACCTGCGAACACACCAGCGAATTCACACTGAGGAGAGACCATTCACTTGCTCTGAATGTGGGAAGGGATTCACTCAGTCATCTGAGCTGCTGAGACACCAGCGAGTTCACAGTGGGAAGAAGCCATTCACCTGCTCTGAGTCTGGGAAGGGATTCATTTACTCAACCAACCTGCGAACACACCAGCGAATTCACAATGGGGAGAGACCATTCATCTGCTCTGAGTGTTGGAAGGGATTCACTCAGTCATCTGACCTGCTGATACACCAGCGAGTTCACAGTGGGGAGAGAGCATTCACCTGCTCCAAGAATGGGAAGGATTTCACTCAGTCTTCCCAACTGCTGATACACCAGCGGTTTCACAATGGGGAGAGGCCATTCACCTGCTCTGAGTGTGGGAAGGGTTTCACTCAGTCATCCCACCTGCAAACACACCAGCGCATTCACACTGGAGATACCCGTTCACTTGCTCAGAGTGTGGGAAGCGATTCACTCAGCCATCCCACTTGCAACACACCAGCGGTTTCACAATGGGGAGAGGCCATTCACCTGCTCCGAGTGTGGGAAGGATTTCATTCAGTCATCCAGGCTCCAAACATACCAGCGACTTCACACTGGAGAGAGACCATTCACCTGCTCTGAGTGTGGGAAGGGTTTCACTCAGTCATCCCACCTGTGAATACATCAGCGGTTTTACACTAGAGAGAGACCATTCACCTGCTCCGAATGTGGGAAGGGATTCACTCAGCCATCTGGCCTGCAGAGACACCAACGGTTTCACACTGGAGAGAGACCATTCACCTGCTCCATGTGTGGGAAAGGATTCACTCAGTCATCCCACTTGCGAATTCACCAGCAAATTCACACTGGGGAGAGACCATAAGAACATATGGAATAGGAACGGGAGCAGACCATTTGGCCTCTCAAGTTTGCTGTGCCATTCAATAAGATCATGGCTGATCTTCTTGTGTTTGAATTTCCACATTCCCATCTAACCCCAACAACCTTTGATTCCCTTGCTTATCAAGAATCTATTTACCTCAGTCTTAAAAATATTCAATGATCGCGCCTCCACCACCTTCTGAGGCAGAGAGTTCCCATTCGCACATCCCTCTGAGAGAAAGAAATTCTCCTCATCTCTGTCCTAAAAGGGCAACCCCCTCATTTTGAAACAGTGCCCCCTAGTTCTGGGCTCACCCACAAGAGGAAACATCCTTTCCATGCCCACCTTGTCAAGGCCGTTCAGGATCTTGTATACTTCAGTCAAATCACTCCTCTTCTAAACCCCAGTGGAAACAAGCCCAGTCTGTCCAATCTTTCCTCATAAGACAGCCCACTCATTCCAGGCATCAATCTAGTGAACATCCTTTGAACTGCCTCCAATGTATTTATATCCTTCCTTAAATAAGGAGACCAAAACTGCACACAGTATTCAAGGTGCAGTCCTGTACAACTGAAGCATAACATCCTTACTTTTATCTTCAACCCCTCTCCTAACAAAGGGTAGCATTCCATTAGCCTTATTAATTACTTGCTGTACCTGCATACTAACTTTTTGTGACTCATTTACTAGAACACCTAGGTCCCTCTGCACCTCAGAATTATGCAGCCATTCTCCATTTAAGCAACACTCTGCTTTTTTGTTTTCCTGCCAAAGTGGCCAACTTCACATTTTCCCACATTTCACTCCATTTGCCAGATCTTTGGCCACTCATTCAACCTATCTACATCCATCTGCAACCTCCTCATGTCATCTTCACAACATACATTTCTACCTATGTTTGTGCCATCTGCCAATTTAGCGACCATGTCTTCACTCCCCTCATCTAGGTCATTGATATAAATCATAAAAAGCTGAGGCCCCAATAGACGCCTGTGGGACTCCATTCATCACATCCTGCCAATCAGGAAAAGACCCATTTACACATACTCTCTGCTTTCTGCCAGCCAGCCAATCTCCTATCCATGCTAATATGTTACCCCCTACACCATGCGCTTTTATTTTCAGTAATAATCTTTGATGTGGCACCTTATCAAATGCCTTCTGGAAATCCAAGTCCAGTACATCTACAGGCTCCCCTTTATCCATTGCGCATGTTACTCCTTCAAAAAAATCTCCAATAAATTGGTTAAACATGATTTTCCTTTCACAAAACCATGCAGACTCTTCCCAATTGCCTTGAGCTCTTCTAAGTGCCCAGCTATCACCACCTTAATGATCGATTCTGATAACTTCCCCACAACAGACGTTAAGCTAACTGGCCTATAGTTTCCTGTTTTGTGCCTCCCTCCCTTCTTGAATAGAGGGGTTATATTTGCTATTTTCCAAACTGACGGAACCTTTCCAGAATCAAGCTAATTTTGGAAAACTAACACCAGCGCACCAACTACCGCATTAGCTGCCTCTTTTAAGACCCAAGGATGTAGTTCATTGGGTCCCAGAGACTTGACATCGGCAGCTCCTTCAATTTGCTCAGTACCATTTCCCCAGTTACTTCAATTTCACCAAGTTCCTTTCTCCTGTTCACCTCCTGATTTGCAGCTATTACTGGAGTGTTTTTTGTTTCTTCTATATTGAACACAGAAGCAAAATATTGTTCATTTCTTCCACCATTTCCTTATCTACTATTAATTCCCCACTGTCACCCTCTAGAGGACCAACACTCACTTTGCTCACTCGTTTCCTTTTTAAACACCTGTAGAAACACTTGCTATCCATTTTTACATTTCTAGCAAACTTCCTCTCACACTCTAATTTCTTTCTCCTGATTAATCTTTTAGCCATTTTCGACTGTTCTTTATATTCTGTCCAATCATCTGTCCTGCTGCTCATCTTTGTGGAGTTGTATGCTTTTTCCTTAAGCTTGATGCTTTCCTTAACTTCTTCAGTTAACCACAGATGGTGAGTCCTCCCTTTATAATTTTTCTTTATGATCGGGATATTCTCATTCTGTTTACTTTGAAATATCCCCTTAAATGTCTGCCACGGCTTCTCTATTCATCTATCCTCTAGCCTAGTTTCCCAGTTCACTTCTGCTAGCTCAGCTTTCATCCCCACATAGTTGCCCTTATTTAAGTTTAAGATACTAGTTTTTGACCCACTCTTCTCCCTTTCAAACTGGATGTAAACTCAACCATATTGTGCTCACTGCTACCTAGCAGTGCCCTTACTCTGAAGTTATTAATTAATCCTGTTACATTACACAATACCAAGTCTAATATAACCTGCTCTCTAATTGGCTCCTGAACATGCTGCTCTAAGAAACTATTTCAAAAGCATTCTAAGAACTCCTCATCCACGCTATTACTGCCAATGTGATTTTTCCAGTTAATGTGTAGATTAAAATCACCCATGATTATGGCCATCCCTTTATCACAAACACAATATTTTCTCTTGAATACTTTGCCCGACACTATGGCTGCTGTTAGGGGCGCGTCAATCACTCCCACTAATGACTATTTTTCCCCTACTATTCCTCATCTTCACCCAAACCGATTCTACATCCTGATCCAAGGTCATCTCTAACTATTGCACCAGTGCCCTCTTTGATTAACAATGCAACCCCTACACCTTTACCGAGCTTCCTATTCTTTTTGAATGTCATGTACCCCTCAATATTAAGGACCCAATCTTAGTTGTCCTGCAGCCACATCTCCATAATTATTATCAGATCATATTTATTTACTTCTGTGTGGGTCATCAATTCATTTACTTTGTTTTGGATGCTATGTGCATTGAGGTAGAGAGCCTTCAGTCTTGTCTTTTTGTTACCGTTGTAACATCTAGTCTTGACTGTTGATTTATTCTGAGGTTTTTTCTCTCAGTCCTTTCCTGCCTTTCTCTGACCTCATTTCTCATATTACGGTTTTGCTCTCCTGTCTTGACTCTACATCTTGAATTGCTACCTCTACCCAAGCTTGATCCCTCACCGGTCTTGTTTAGTTTAAAGCCCTCATTACTTCCCTGGTTATGTGATTTGCAAGGACACTCATCCCAGCATGGTTCAGGTGTAAACTGTACCAACGGTACATCCCCCACTGCCCCCAGCACTGATACCAGTGCCCCACAAACCGGAACCCAGTTCTTCCACACCAATCTTTGAGCCACGCATTGGTCTCTCTAATCTTATTTGCCTGATGCCAATTTGCACGTGGCTTAAGTAATAATCCAGAGATTATTACCTTTGAGGTTCTGCTACATAATTTGGTACCTAGCTCCTTATGCTGATTTTACAGAACCTCTTTCCTAGTTCTACCTATGTCATTGGTACGTACATGGACCACGACAACTGGATTCTCCCCTTCCCATGGCAAGTCCCTCTCCAACCCTGAGCAGATGTCCCGAACCCTGGCACTGGGCAGGCAACACAGCCGTCTGGACTCTCACTTTTTGCTGCAGAAAACAGTGTCAATGCCCTCACTATACTATCCCTTACTACCATTACATTCCTTTTTGCTCCCCCTGCGTGAATGGCTTCCTGTACCACAGTGTCATGGCCAGCCAGCTCATCCACCTTGCACATTTCACTTTCATCACACAGGTTGTGACACTTGCAAAGTCTGAGGTTCCTCCACTCCTGCCTGCTCAGTCCCATTACCTGCCTCACTAACAGTCACATCCTCCTGTCCCTCATTGCTGATCAAACAGGTGACCCTCTTCTAAGAGGTGTGACTGTCGTCTGGAACGAGGTTTCCAGGTATTTCTCCCCGTCCCTCAAGTTGCACAGTGTCTGCATTTCGGTTTCCAGATCAATAATCCTGATCCGGAATTCCTCCAGCTGCTTACACTTCCTGCAGACGTGTTTGTCATGGATCACCTTGGCTTCCAAAAGCTCCCACATCTGCAACATAACCCCTGTCCTACCATTCTAACTTATGTTATTTAGTTAATTTACTTTAATTACTTTCTTCCTATGTATGCTACAATTTACTGTGTTTATTGAGTGCTATTACCAGTGACAACTAAAGATTATCTGCTTCTTAACTACAAGGGATGTGTATTCGATGTTTATTTAAGTAACTCTATTTTACTGCTTGTTTAAAATCTTTGTTGTTTTATTTGAATTTTAAAGTTTTCAAATTTTGGTTTATTATTGTAAAGTTATTTTTATTTATGAATCTACCTGAATTTGCCTGTCCTAAGCTGGTTTCTCACACACTGTCCCTTAGACTGAACACTTACCGACCAATCAACGTACCAGCTTCCTGTGACATCACAGTTGCCTCTTCTCCCCCCCTCACTCCTGCTGCCTCACAGCAGCTGCAACAGTGAAACAGCCCATTCCTCACTCAAACCCCTGTCTGTATTTATAGATGTTCCTCACTCAAACCCCCGTCTATATTTATAGGTGTTCCTCACTCAAACCCCTGTCTGTATTTATAGATGTTCCTCACTCAAACCCCCGTCTATATTTATAGGTGTTCCTCACTCAAACCCCTGCCTGTATTTATAGACGTTCCTCACTCAGACCCCTGTCTGTATTTATAGGTGTTCTTCACTCAAATACCCGTCTGTATTTATAGACGTTGCTCACTCAAATACCCCATCTGTATTTATAGATATTCCTCATTAAAACCCCATCTGTATTTATAGATGTTCCTCACTCAAACCCCTGTCTGTATTTATAGACGTTCCTCACTCAAATCCCCAGTCTGTATTTATAGACGTTCCTCACTCAAATACCCTGTCTGTATTTATAGACGTTCCTCACTCAAACCCCAGTCTGTATTTATAGGTGTTCTTCACTCAAATACCCCATCTGTATTTATAGATGTTCCTCACTCAAATACCCCATCTGTATTTATAGATGTTCCTCACTCAAATACCCGTCTGTATTTATAGACGTTCCTCACTCAAATACCCCATCTGTATTTATAGGTGTTCCTCACTCAAACCCCTGTCTGTATTTATAGATGTTCCTCACTCAAATCCCTGGTCTGTATTTATAGACGTTCCTCACTCAAACCCCCCGTCGGTATTTATAGACGTTCCTCACGCCTCACTCAAACCCCCCGTCTGTATTTATAGGCGTTCCTCACTCCTCACTCAAATCCTCCGTCTGTATTTATAGGTATTCTTCACTCAAATACCCCATCTGTATTTATAGATGTTCCTCACTCAAACCCCCCGTCTGTATTTATAGACGTTCCTCACTCAAATCCCCGGTCTGTATTTATACACGTTCCTCACTCAAACCCCCCGTCTGTATTTATAGGCGTTCCTCACTCCTCACTCAAATCCTCCATCTGTATTTATAGGTGTTCTTCACTCAAATACCCTGTCTGTATTTATAGATGTTCCTCACTCAAACCCTCCGTCTGTATTTATAGGTGTTCTTCACTCAAATACCCCATCTGTATTTATAGACGTTCCTCACTCAAACCCCCAGTCTGTATTTATAGGCGTTCCTCACTCAAACCCCCAGTCTGTATTTATAGACGTTCCTCACTCAAATACCCCATCTGTATTTATAGATGTTCCTCACTCAAACCCCTGTCTGTATTTATAGGTGTTCTTCACTCAAATACCCCATCTGTATTTATAGATGTTCCTCACTCAAACCCCCCATCTGTATTTATAGGCGTTCCTCACTCCTCACTCAAACCCCCCAGTCTGTATTTATAGACGTTCCTCACTCAAACCCCTGTCTGTATTTATAGGTGTTCTACACTCAAACCCCTGTCTGTATTTATAGACGTTCCTCACTCAAACCCCCCGTCTGCATTTATAGGCGTTCCTCACTCCTCACTCAAATCCACCGTCTGTATTTATAGACGTTCCTCACTCAAACCCCTGTCTGTATTTATAGGTGTTCCTCACTCAAATACCCCATCTGTATTTATAGACGTTCCTCACTCAAACCCCCCGTCTGTATTTATAGGTGTTCTTCACTCAAACCCCTGTCTGTATTTATAGACGTTCCTCACTCAAATCCCCCGTCTGTATTTATAGACGTTCCTCACTCAAACCCCCCGTCTGTATTTATAGGCGTTCCTCACTCCTCACTCAAATCCTCCGTCTTTATTTATAGGCATTCCTCACTCCCCACTCAAATACCCCATCTGTATTTATAGATGTTCCTCACTCCTCACTCAAATCCTCCGTCTGTATTTATAGGCGTTCCTCACTCCTCACTCAAATACCTCATCTGTATTTATAGATGTTCCTCACTCAAACCCCTGTCTGTATTTATAGGTGTTCTTCACTCAAATACCCCATCTGTATTTATAGATGCTCATCACTCAAACCCCCCGTCTGTATTTATAGGCGTTCCTCACTCCTCACTCAAATCCTCCGTCTGTATTTATAGGCATTCCTCATTCCCCACTCAAATACCCCATCTGTATTTATAGATGTTCCTCACTCAAATCCCCAGTCTTTATTTATAGATGTTCCTCACTCAAATCCCCGGTCTGTATTTATAGACGTTCCTCACTCAAATCCCCTGTCTGTATTTATAGACGTTCCTCGCTCAAATCCCCGGTCTGTATTTATAGATGCTCCTCACTCAAACCCCCCGTCTGTATTTATAGACGTTCCTCACTCAAATCCCCTGTCTGTATTTATAGACGTTCCTCGCTCAAATCTCCGGTCTGTATTTATAGATGCTCCTCACTCAAACCCCCCGTCTGTATTTATAGACGTTCCTCGCTCAAATCCCCGGTCTGTATTTATAGATGCTCCTCACTCAAACCCCCCGTCTGTATTTATAGACGTTCCTCACTCAAACCCCCCGTCTGTATTTATAGATGTTCCTCACTCAAATCCCTGGTCTGTATTTATAGATTTTCCTCACTCAAATCCCCGGTCTGTATTTATAGACGTTCCTCACTCAAATCCCCGCTCTGTATTTATAGACGTTCCTCACTCAAACCCCCCGTCTGTATTTATAGGCGTTCCTCACTCCTCACTCAAATCCTCCGTCTGTATTTATAGGCATTCCTCACTCCCCACTCAAATACCCCATCTGTATTTATAGATGTTCCTCACTCAAATCCCCAGTCTGTATTTATAGACGTTCCTCACTCAAATCCCCAGTCTGTATTTATAGTCGTTCCTCACTCAAATCCCCGGTCTGTATTTATAGACGTTCCTCATTCAAATCCCCAGTCTGTATTTATAGACGTTCCTCACTCAAATCCCCGGTCTGTATTTATAGGCGTTCCTCACTCAAATCCCCAGTCTGTATTTATAGGCGTTCCTCACTCAAATCCCCTGTCTGTATTTATAGATGTTCCTCACTCAAATCCCCTGTCTGTATTTATAGATGTTCCTCACTCAAATCCCCTGTCTGTATTTATAGATGTTCCTCACTCAAATCCCCCATCTGTATTTATAGATGTCCCTCACTCAAATACCCCATCTGTATTTATTGACGTTACTCGCTCAAATCCCCTGTCTGTATTTATAGACGTTCCTTACTCAAATACACCATCTGTATTTCTAGATGTTCCTCACTCAAATCCCGTCTATATGTGCTCCTCTCTCAAATCCCCGCTCTGTATTTGTAGGTATTCCTCACTCAAATCCGCAGTCTGTATTTAGAAACGCTCCTCACTCAAATCCCCAGTCTGTATTTACAGACGCTCCTCATTCAAATCCCCTGTCTGTGTTTATAGATGCTCCTCACTCAAATCCTCACTCTGTATTTATAGGTATTCCTCACTCAAATCCCCATTCTGTATTTATAGGCGTTCCTCACTCAAACCCCCCCGTCTGTATTTATAGACGTTCCTCACTCAAATCCCCAGTCTGTATTTATAGACGTTCCTCACTCAAATCCCTGGTCTGTATTTATAGACATTCCTCACTCAAATCCACCGTCTGTATTTATAGACGTTCCTCACTCAAATCCCTGGTCTGTATTTATAGGCATTCCTCACTCCCCACTCAAATACCCCATCTGTATTTATATATGTTCCTCACTCAAATCCCCAGTCTGTATTTATAGGTGTTCCTCACTCAAATCCCCAGTCTGTATTTATAGGTGTTCCTCACTCAAATCCCCAGTCTGTATTTATAGACGTTCCTCACTCAAATCCCCAGTCTGTATTTATAGACGTTCCTCACTCAAATCCCCAGTCTGTATTTATAGACGTTCCTCACTCAAATCCACCATCTGTATTTATAGACGTTCCTCACTCAAATCCCCAGTCTGTATTTATAGGTGTTCCTCACTCAAACCCCCGGTCTGTATTTATAGACATTCCTCACTCAAATCTCTTGTCTGTATTTACAGACGCTCCTCATTCAAATCCCCGGTCTGTGTTTATAGATGTTCCTCACTCAAATCCCCCATCTGTATTTATAGATGTTCCTCACTCAAATACCCCATCTGTATTTATTGACGTTACTCGCTCAAATCCCCTGTCTGTATTTATAGACGTTCCTTACTCAAATACACCATCTGTATTTCTAGCTGTTCCTCACTCAAATCCCGTCTATATGTGCTCCTCTCTCAAATCCCCGCTCTGTATTTGTAGGTATTCCTCACTCAAATCCGCAGTCTGTATTTAGAAACGCTCCTCACTCAAATCCCCAGTCTGTATTTACAGACGCTCCTCATTCAAATCCCCTGTCTGTGTTTATAGATGCTCCTCACTCAACTCCTCACTCTGTATTTATAGGTATTCCTCACTCAAATCCCCATTCTGTATTTATAGGCGTTCCTCACTCAAACCCCCCCGTCTGTATTTATAGACGTTCCTCACTCAAATCCCCGGTCTGTATTTATAGACGTTCCTCACTCAAATCCCTGGTCTGTATTTATAGACATTCCTCACTCAAATCCACCATATGTATTTATAGACGTTCCTCACTCAAATCCCTGGTCTGTATTTATAGGCATTCCTCACTCCCCACTCAAATACCCCATCTGTATTTATAGATGTTCCTCACTCAAATCCCCAGTCTGTATTTATAGGTGTTCCTCACTCAAATCCCCAGTCTGTATTTATAGGTGTTCCTCACTCAAATCCCCAGTCTGTATTTATAGACGTTCCTCACTCAAATCCCCAGTCTGTATTTATAGGCGTTCCTCACTCAAACCCCCCCGTCTGTATTTATAGATGTTCCTCATTCAAATCCCCGGTCTGTATTTATAGACATTCCTCACTCAAATCCCCGGTCTGTATTTATAGACGTTCCTCACTCAAACCCCCCGTCTGTATTTATAGATGTTCCTCACTCAAATCCCTGGTCTGTATTTATAGATGTTCCTCACTCAAATCCCCGGTCTGTATTTATAGACGTTCCTCACTCAAACCCCCCGTCTGTATTTATAGGCGTTCCTCACTCCTCACTCAAATCCTCCGTCTGTATTTATAGGCATTCCTCACTCCCCACTCAAATACCCCATCTGTATTTATAGATGTTCCTCACTCAAATCCCCAGTCTGTATTTATAGACGTTCCTCACTCAAATCCCCAGTCTGTATTTATAGTCGTTCCTCACTCAAATCCCCGGTCTGTATTTATAGACGTTCCTCATTCAAATCCCCAGTCTGTATTTATAGACGTTCCTCACTCAAATCCCCGGTCTGTATTTATAGGCGTTCCTCACTCAAATCCCCAGTCTGTATTTATAGGCGTTCCTCATTCAAATCCCCTGTCTGTATTTATAGATGTTCCTCACTCAAATCCCCTGTCTGTATTTATAGATGTTCCTCACTCAAATACCCCATCTGTATTTATTGACGTTACTCGCTCAAATCCCCTGTCTGTATTTATAGACGTTCCTTACTCAAATACACCTTCTGTATTTCTAGATGTTCCTCACTCAAATCCCGTCCATATGTGCTCCTCTCTCAAATCCCCGCTCTGTATTTGTAGGTATTCCTCACTCAAATCCGCAGTCTGTATTTAGAAACGCTCCTCACTCAAATCCCCAGTCTGTATTTACAGACGCTCCTCATTCAAATCCCCGGTCTGTGTTTATAGATGCTCCTCACTCAAATCCTCACTCTGTATTTATAGGTATTCCTCACTCAAATCCCCATTCTGTATTTATAGGCGTTCCTCACTCAAACCCCCCCGTCTGTATTTATAGACGTTCCTCACTCAAATCCCCGGTCTGTATTTATAGACGTTCCTCACTCAAATCCCTGGTCTGTATTTATAGACATTCCTCACTCAAATCCACCGTCTGTATTTATAGACGTTCCTCACTCAAATCCCTGGTCTGTATTTATAGGCGTTCCTCACTCCTCACTCAAATACCCCATCTGTATTTATAGATGTTCCTCACTCAAACCCCCCGTCTGTATTTATAGGTGTTCTTCACTCAACTACCCCATCTGTATTTATAGACGTTTCTCACTCAAATCCCCAGTCTCTATTTATAGGCGTTCCTCACTCAAATACCCCATCTGTATTTATAGATGTTCCTCACTCAAACCCCTGTCTCTATTTATAGGTGTTCTTCACTCAAATACCCCATCTGTATTTATAGATGTTCCTCACTCAAACCCCCCGTCTGTATTTATAGACGTTCCTCACTCAAATCCCTGGTCTGTATTTATAGGCATTCCTCACTCCCCACTCAAATACCCCATCTGTATTTATAGATGTTCCTCACTCAAATCCCCAGTCTGTATTTATAGGTGTTCCTCACTCAAATCCCCAGTCTGTATTTATAGGTGTTCCTCACTCAAATCCCCAGTCTGTATTTATAGGTGTTCCTCACTCAAACCCCCGGTCTGTATTTATAGACATTCCTCACTCAAATCTCTGGTCTGTATTTACAGACGCTCCTCATTCAAATCCCCGGTCTGTGTTTATAGATGCTCCTCACTCAAATCCTCACTCTGTATTTATAGGTATTCCTCACTCAAATCCCCATTCTGTATTTATAGGCGTTCCTCACTCAAACACCCCCTCTGTATTTATAGATGTTCCTCACTCAAATCCCCGGTCTGTATTTATAGACATTCCTCACTCAAATCCCCGGTCTGTATTTATAGACGTTCCTCACTCAAATCCCTGGTCTGTATTTATAGACATTCCTCACTCAAATCCACCCTCTGTATTTATAGACGTTCCTCACTCAAATCCCTGGTCTGTATTTATAGGCATTCCTCACTCCCCACTCAAATACCCCATCTGTATTTATAGATGTTCCTCACTCAAATCCCCAGTCTGTATTTATAGGTGTTCCTCACTCAAATCCCCAGTCTGTATTTATAGGTGTTCCTCACTCAAATCCCCTGTCTGTATTTATAGGCGTTCCTCACTCCTCACTCAAATCCTCCGTCTGTATTTATAGGCATTCCTCACTCCCCACTCAAATACCCCATCTGTATTTATAGACGTTCCTCACTCAAATCCCCAGTCTGTATTTATAGGCGTTCCTCACTCAAATCCCCCGTCTGTATTTATAGGTGTTCTTCACTCAAATCCACCTTCTGTATTTATAGATGTTCTTCACTCCTCACTCAAATCCTCCGTCTGTATTTATAGGCGTTCCTCACTCCTCACTCAAATCCTCCGTCTGTATTTATAGGCGTTCCTCACTCCTCACTCAAATCCTCCGTCTGTATTTATAGACGTTCCTCACTCAAACCCCCAGTCTGTATTTATAGGCGTTCCTCACTCAAATACCCCATCTGTATTTATAGATGTTCCTCACTCAAACCCCCCGTCTGTATTTATAGGTGTTCTTCACTCAACTACCCCATCTGTATTTATAGACGTTCCTCACTCAAATCCCCAGTCTCTATTTATAGGCGTTCCTCACTCAAATACCCCATCTGTATTTATAGATGTTCCTCACTCAAACCCCTGTCTCTATTTATAGGTGTTCTTCACTCAAATACCCCATCTGTATTTATAGATGTTCCTCACTCAAACCCCCCGTCTGTATTTATAGGTGTTCTTCACTCAAATACCCCATCTGTATTTATAGACGTTCCTCACTCAAACCCCCCGTCTGTATTTATAGGCGTTCCTCACTCCTCACTCAAATCCTCCGTCTGTATTTATAGGCATTCCTCACTCCCCACTCAAATACCCCATCTGTATTTATAGATGTTCCTCACTCAAATCCCCGGTCGGTATTTATAGACGTTCCTCACTCAAATCCCCTGTCTGTATTTATAGATGTTCCTCACTCAAATCCCCAGTCTGTATTTATGGACGTTCCTCACTCAAATCCCCGGTCTGTATTTATAGACGTTCCTCACTCAAATCCCCGCTCTGTATTTATAGACGTTCCTCACTCAAACCCCCCGTCTGTATTTATAGGCGTTCCTCACTCCTCACTCAAATCCTCCGTCTGTATTTATAGGCATTCCTCACTCCCCACTCAAATACCCCATCTGTATTTATAGACGTTCCTCACTCAAATCCCCGGTCTGTATTTATAGACGTTCCTCATTCAAATCTCCAGTCTGTATTTATAGACGTTCCTCACTCAAATCCCCGGTCTGTATTTATAGGCATTCCTCACTCAAATCCCCAGTCTGTATTTATAGGCGTTCCTCACTCAAATCCCCTGTCTGTATTTATAGGCGTTCCTCACTCAAATCCCCTGTCTGTATTTATAGATGTTCCTCACTCAAATCCCCTGTCTGTATTTATAGATGTTCCTCACTCAAATCCACCATCTGTATTTATAGATGTTCCTCACTCAAATACCCCATTTGTATTTCTTGACGTTACTCGCTCAAATCCCCTGTCTGTATTTATAGACGTTCCTTACTCAAATACACCATCTGTATTTCTAGATGTTCCTCACTCAAATCCCGTCTATATGTGCTCCTCTCTCAAATCCCCGCTCTCTATTTGTAGGTGTTCCTCACTCAAATCCGCAGTCTGTATTTAGAAACGCTCCTCACTCAAATCCCCAGTCTGTATTTACAGACGCTCCTCATTCAAATCCCCGGTCTGTGTTTATAGATGCTCCTCACTCAAATCCTCACTCTGTATTTATAGGTATTCCTCACTCAAACCCCCATTCTGTATTTATAGGCGTTCCTCACTCAAACCCCCCCGTCTGTATTTATAGATGTTCCTCACTCAAATCCCCGGTCTGTATTTATAGACGTTCCTCACTCAAATCCCTGGTCTGTATTTATAGACATTCCTCACTCAAATCCACCGTCTGTATTTATAGACGTTCCTCACTCAAATCCCTGGTCTGTATTTATAGGCATTCCTCACTCCCCACTCAAATACCCCATCTGTATTTATAGATGTTCCTCACTCAAATCCCCAGTCTGTATTTATAGGTGTTCCTCACTCAAATCCCCAGTCTGTATTTATAGGTGTTCCTCACTCAAATCCCCAGTCTGTATTTATAGACGTTCCTCACTCAAATCCCCAGTCTGTATTTATAGGTTTTCCTCACTCAAATCCCCAGTCTGTATTTATAGACGTTCCTCACTCAAATCCCCAGTCTGTATTTATAGGTGTTCCTCACTCAAATCCCCAGTCTGTATTTATAGACGTTCCTCACTCAAATCCCCAGTCTGTATTTATAGACGTTCCTCACTCAAATCCCCTGTCTGTATTTATAGATGTTCCTCACTCAAATCCCCTGTCTGTATTTATAGATGTTCCTCACTCAAATCCCCTGTCTGTATTTATAGATGTTCCTCACTCAAATCCCCTGTCTGTATTTATAGATGTTCCTCACTCAAATCCCCCATCTGTATTTATAGATGTTCCTCACTCAAATACCTCATCTGTATTTATTGACGTTACTCGCTCAAATCCCCAGTCTGTATTTATAGACGTTCCTCACTCAAATCCCCGGTCTGTATTTATAGGCGTTCCTCACTCAAATCCCCAGTCTGTATTTATAGGCGTTCCTCACTCAAATCCCCCATCTGTATTTATAGTTGTTCCTCACTCAAATACCCAGTCTGTATTTATAGATGTTCCTCACTCAAATCCCCCATCTGTATTTATAGATGTTCCTCACTCAAATACCCCATCTGTATTTATTGACGTTACTCGCTCAAATCCCCTGTCTGTATTTATAGACGTTCCTTACTCAAATACACCATCTGTATTTCTAGATGTTCCTCACTCAAATCCCGTCTGTATGTGCTCCTCTTTCAAATCCCTGCTCTGTATTTGTAGGTATTCCTCACTCAAATCCGCAGTCTGTATTTAGAAACGCTCCTCACTCAAATCCCCAGTCTGTATTTACAGACGCTCCTCATTCAAATCCCCTGTCTGTGTTTATAGTTGCTCCTCACTCAAATCCTCACTCTGTATTTATAGGCGTTCCTCACTCAAACCCCCCCCGTCTGTATTTATAGATGTTCCTCACTCAAATCCCCTGTCTATATTTATAGATGTTCCTCACTCAAATCCCTGGTCTGTATTTATAGACGTTCCTCACTCAAATCCCTGGTCTGTATTTATAGACATTCCTCACTCAAATCCCTGGTCTGTATTTATAGACGTTCCTCACTCAAATCCCTGGTCTGTATTTATAGACGTTCCTCACTCAAATCCCTGGTCTGTATTTATAGACATTCCTCACTCAAATCCCTGGTCTGTATTTATAGACATTCCTCACTCAAATCCCTGGTCTGTATTTATAGACGTTCCTCACTCAAATCCCCGGTCTATAAGTATGGACGTTCCTCACTCAAATCCCCCGTCTGTATTTATAGACATTCCTCGCTCAAATCCCTGGTCTGTATTTATAGACGTTCCTCACTCAAATCCCCCGTCTGTATTTATAGACATTCCTCGCTCAAATCCCCCGTCTGCAATTATAGGCGTTCCTCACTCAAACCCCCGGTCTGTATTTATAGGTGTTCCTCACTCAAATCCCTGCTCTGTATTTATGGACATTCCTCACTCAAATCCCCGGTCTGTATTTATAGATGTTCCTCACTCAAATCCCCAGTCTGTATTTATAGACGTTCCTCACTCAAATCCCCAGTCTGTATTTATAGTCGTTCCTCACTCAAATCCCCGGTCTGTATTTATAGACGTTCCTCACTCAAATCCCCGGTCTGTATTTATAGACGTTCCTCACTCAAATCCCCGCTCTGTATTTATAGACGTTCCTCACTCAAACCCCCCGTCTGTATTTATAGGCGTTCCTCACTCCTCACTCAAATCCTCCGTCTGTATTTATAGGCATTCCTCACTCCCCACTCAAATACCCCATCTGTATTTATAGACGTTCCTCACTCAAATCCCCGGTCTGTATTTATAGACGTTCCTCATTCAAATCTCCAGTCTGTATTTATAGACGTTCCTCACTCAAATCCCCGGTCTGTATTTATAGGCATTCCTCACTCAAATCCCCAGTCTGTATTTATAGGCGTTCCTCACTCAAATCCCCTGTCTGTATTTATAGGCGTTCCTCACTCAAATCCCCTGTCTGTATTTATAGATGTTCCTCACTCAAATCCCCTGTCTGTATTTATAGATGTTCCTCACTCAAATCCACCATCTGTATTTATAGATGTTCCTCACTCAAATACCCCATTTGTATTTCTTGACGTTACTCGCTCAAATCCCCTGTCTGTATTTATAGACGTTCCTTACTCAAATACACCATCTGTATTTCTAGATGTTCCTCACTCAAATCCCGTCTATATGTGCTCCTCTCTCAAATCCCCGCTCTCTATTTGTAGGTGTTCCTCACTCAAATCCGCAGTCTGTATTTAGAAACGCTCCTCACTCAAATCCCCAGTCTGTATTTACAGACGCTCCTCATTCAAATCCCCGGTCTGTGTTTATAGATGCTCCTCACTCAAATCCTCACTCTGTATTTATAGGTATTCCTCACTCAAACCCCCATTCTGTATTTATAGGCGTTCCTCACTCAAACCCCCCCGTCTGTATTTATAGATGTTCCTCACTCAAATCCCCGGTCTGTATTTATAGACGTTCCTCACTCAAATCCCTGGTCTGTATTTATAGACATTCCTCACTCAAATCCACCGTCTGTATTTATAGACGTTCCTCACTCAAATCCCTGGTCTGTATTTATAGGCATTCCTCACTCCCCACTCAAATACCCCATCTGTATTTATAGATGTTCCTCACTCAAATCCCTAGTCTGTATTTATAGGTGTTCCTCACTCAAATCCCCAGTCTGTATTTATAGGTGTTCCTCACTCAAATCCCCAGTCTGTATTTATAGACGTTCCTCACTCAAATCCCCAGTCTGTATTTATAGGTTTTCCTCACTCAAATCCCCAGTCTGTATTTATAGACGTTCCTCACTCAAATCCCCAGTCTGTATTTATAGGTGTTCCTCACTCAAATCCCCAGTCTGTATTTATAGACGTTCCTCACTCAAATCCCCAGTCTGTATTTATAGACGTTCCTCACTCAAATCCCCTGTCTGTATTTATAGATGTTCCTCACTCAAATCCCCTGTCTGTATTTATAGATGTTCCTCACTCAAATCCCCTGTCTGTATTTATAGATGTTCCTCACTCAAATCCCCTGTCTGTATTTATAGATGTTCCTCACTCAAATCCCCCATCTGTATTTATAGATGTTCCTCACTCAAATACCTCATCTGTATTTATTGACGTTACTCGCTCAAATCCCCAGTCTGTATTTATAGACGTTCCTCACTCAAATCCCCGGTCTGTATTTATAGGCGTTCCTCACTCAAATCCCCAGTCTGTATTTATAGGCGTTCCTCACTCAAATCCCCCATCTGTATTTATAGTTGTTCCTCACTCAAATACCCAGTCTGTATTTATAGATGTTCCTCACTCAAATCCCCCATCTGTATTTATAGATGTTCCTCACTCAAATACCCCATCTGTATTTATTGACGTTACTCGCTCAAATCCCCTGTCTGTATTTATAGACGTTCCTTACTCAAATACACCATCTGTATTTCTAGATGTTCCTCACTCAAATCCCGTCTGTATGTGCTCCTCTTTCAAATCCCTGCTCTGTATTTGTAGGTATTCCTCACTCAAATCCGCAGTCTGTATTTAGAAACGCTCCTCACTCAAATCCCCAGTCTGTATTTACAGACGCTCCTCATTCAAATCCCCTGTCTGTGTTTATAGTTGCTCCTCACTCAAATCCTCACTCTGTATTTATAGGCGTTCCTCACTCAAACCCCCCCCGTCTGTATTTATAGATGTTCCTCACTCAAATCCCCTGTCTATATTTATAGATGTTCCTCACTCAAATCCCTGGTCTGTATTTATAGACGTTCCTCACTCAAATCCCTGGTCTGTATTTATAGACATTCCTCACTCAAATCCCTGGTCTGTATTTATAGACGTTCCTCACTCAAATCCCTGGTCTGTATTTATAGACGTTCCTCACTCAAATCCCTGGTCTGTATTTATAGACATTCCTCACTCAAATCCCTGGTCTGTATTTATAGACATTCCTCACTCAAATCCCTGGTCTGTATTTATAGACGTTCCTCACTCAAATCCCCGGTCTATAAGTATGGACGTTCCTCACTCAAATCCCCCGTCTGTATTTATAGACATTCCTCGCTCAAATCCCTGGTCTGTATTTATAGACGTTCCTCACTCAAATCCCCCGTCTGTATTTATAGACATTCCTCGCTCAAATCCCCCGTCTGCAATTATAGGCGTTCCTCACTCAAACCCCCGGTCTGTATTTATAGGTGTTCCTCACTCAAATCCCTGCTCTGTATTTATGGACATTCCTCACTCAAATCCCCGGTCTGTATTTATAGACGTTCCTCGCTCAAATCCCCTGTCTGTAATTATAGGCGTTCCTCACTCAAATCCCCGGTCTGTATTTATAGGCATTCCTCTCTCAAATCCTCAGTCTGTATTTATAGATGCTCCTCACTTAAATCCTCGGTCTGTATTTATAGGTGCTCCTCAGCTCCCCACTGTCTCCTGCAGGTCCGCTCCGACTCCCAGCAAGGTAGGCCTCAGTCGAATCCCCGATCAGTATTTATAGGCACTTCTCATCTCCCGAGTATCTCCCACATGACCGCTCCGCTCCAACTCCCAGCAAGGTAGAGGGACAGAGCCAGTGACTATGGAGTGGAGTTTGTAGCGAGGACTGAAGACAATGGCTTTCATCTTCTCAATATTTAAGTGGAGGAAATTTCTGTTAATCCAGTTCTCCCGGTATCCTTGGGTGCGTCTCATTTGGCTCAGGTGACTTCACAACTTTAAAGTAAAAGCAAATTGCAGATCTTGGAATTCTGAAACAAAAGCAGAAAATGCTGGAAAAGCTCAGTAGGTCTAACAGCATCAGTGGAGAGAGAACAAAACAGTGAGTCATACAGACTCGAAACATTAATTTTTTTTCATTCCACAGATGCTGTCAGATCTACTGAGTTTTTCTGGCAGCGATAGAGGAGTGAGTGGGGCTGGATGACCGAATGGGAGCAGCTGCTCCTCCAGCCAATCAGAGTGAATGAGGTGCGGGGCTGAGCCCGGATCTCCCTCATTGGCTGAAACTCTGCATCATTCTGAAAGCTGATTTGTCTCAAACTCCAGGAGAAAACTGGACCTTTCTGTTTGTGACTTTAAACAGATGAAACCCTGTGGGTGTGGAGCAGACATTTCAACAGTTGTTACTGAAATGTGCGAACATGATAAAACAATGTACAAACAATTCAAGGGCTCACTTCAAGGAATGACTAGCCAGGCAGGGAAAGTCACCATTGGAACAAATAGAATCCCTGGTTTCAATAAATGAACGGGCAGAAGGGTTAGGACAGATTAGGGAGAAGGTTAATCCTGTCATCATTCAGAACATCACATGGAAGCCCAGACCTGGGAGAGGGGGATCCACCACAGACATAGGAACAGGGGAACGCAAACAAAAAATCCGGAAAAACACAGCAGGTCTGAAAGCATCTGTGGAGAGAGAGAGACAGAGACAATGTTTCGAGTCCGTAAAACAATTTTTCAGATCTAAAAGGAGGTAGCGATTTGGTGAAATATGTACTGATTAAGGGGGGTGAATTTGCCCAATCTCTCTTCATAAGACAGTCCCACCATCCCCGGAACAAGCCTGTGAACTTTCATTGTACTCCCTCTATGGCAATAATATCCTTCTGAGGCAATATGACCAAAACAGCACACACTACTCCAGGTGCAGTCTAAACAAGATTCTAAACAATTAAAGCAAGACTTCGCTCCTCCTGTATTCAAATTCTCTTGTAGCAAAACCTAACATTCCACGAGCCTTCCGAATAGCTTGCTGCATCTACAGGTTATCCTTCAGTGACTTATGGACAAGGACACCCAGGTCCCTTTGCACATCTACACTTTCTCATCTCTTATCATTTAGGAAATACTCTGAACGTCAGTTCCTTCTGCCATTTTTCCACAATATGTTCCATCTGTCATGTTCTTGCCTACTCACTAAGTCAAATCCTCCCTTAGCTGCTTTACATCTACCTCACAACACATTCACACCTCTCTTTTTATCATCTGCGAACTTGAAAGAATTACATTTGGTCCCCACATCCAAATCATTAATATATATTGTGACCAACTGGTACCCAAGTACTGATCCTTGCGGTACCCCACTAATCACAGTCTACCAACTCGAGAATTACCCATTTATTTCCACTCTTTGTTTTCTACCTGTTCGCCAATCCTTAATCCATGCCAGTGTATTGCCACCTATCCCATGTGGGTTTATTTTGCTAATTAATATGTCAAGTCCCGGTGACTTATCAACTTTCAGTCCCATTCTTACTGATATTAATTTCCTTCAACTCCTTATTCTCCCTACTCCCTTGGATCTCTAAACCTGGGAAATTTCTTGTATCTTCCCCAGTGGAGGCAGACTCAGATTTATCATTTAGCTTCTCTGCCATTTCTCTGTTCCCCGACTCTGCATGCAATGGACCCACATTTGCCTAAAGCAGCTTTTAGAGTCTGTTTGTAATCTTTTCTCTAGATTGCATTCATATGCTATTCTCCCTTTCTTTACCAGTTTCCTGGTCTTCTTTTGTAGTATTTTAAAAGCCTCCCAATCCTCAGGTTTACTACCACTTCTGGCAACTTTATAAGCCTTATCTTTAAATCTTATACCATCCTTAACTTCCTTTGTCAGCCACTGTTGACTGACTTTTTGGGGGTTCTGCACCTTGAAGGAAGGTGTATGTGCTGTAAGCTATTTAATAATTCTTTGAAGACTATCCATTGCCTCTTTAGATTTTAATGTATTTTCACATTCTATCTCAGCCAATTTCTCCCTCACGACTTCATAATTTCCTTTATTCAACTCTAACACCCTTGCTTCATAGTGAACTACCTCATTTTCAAACACAGTATAAAATATTGTGTTCACTCACCCCTAAAGGTTCTTTTACAACAAGATTATTAATTAGTCCTTTTTCATTACATAATGCTGGATCTAAAATAGTCTGTCCTCGAGTCAGCTCAACATGCTGCTCCAGAAAACCATCACCAACATACTCCAGAAATTAATCTTCCACAGCATCTGTGCTCAATTGGTTTACCCAGTGTACTTATAGATTGAACTCATCCATGATCAATGTATAGCCTATGCTATATGCTTCCATCATCTCCTGATTAATACATTACTATTACCATTACTATCTGGTAGGCTATGAATAACTCCAACAAATGTCTGCTGCCTTTTGCTAATTCTTAGCTCCACCCAAACAGATTCCACATTGTTCTTCCAAATTGAGATCCCTTTAACTAATGCACTGATCTCATCCCTTATTATCAGCACAACTCCAACTCCTTGTCTGCCTTTACTAAACTTCGAGTATCCATGAAAATTCAGTTCCCAGTTTTTCTCACCATGCAACCATGTTTCCATAATGGCAATAATATCTTAGCCTTATAATATCTTACTATTTGTGCCTTCTGATCATCGATTGTGAATGCTGTGCGCATTCAGGGAGAGCGCCTTTAATTTTCCCTTTTTAACCTAATTCTGCATTTGAAGCAGACTCAATGCTCTGCTTTGTTTCTCCTGCCTTGTAGCCTCACGACTACTTCCTGTTACCCATTTTGCTTCCTTCTAATTTTATACTTAAAGTAAAGAGGATGAGTAGAATAAATTAACAGTAACTTCACTTTGCGACACTTCTCCTAACTTTACCTTACTTTGGTTTACTTTATGACTCTATTTCACTTTGACTTGATTTAATGTTACTTCCCTATTGTTGGTGTTCCTTACTGAAATCCAGGCAGCTAAATCTTTATAAATGTTATGTTTTTTTTTCTAGTTTTAAGCTATTTAAACACAATCCCTAACAGCAACTTCTCACCCACCAAGTTTTCCTGCAATGTCGCTTTGGGTTTATTTTCAAACTCAGCCCACTGCCCGATCGAATGTGTTCCTCACAGGTCTGGCTGTCTCCTCTCCAAGAAGGTGAGACATGTCGGGAAGGACCAGAAGGGAAAGTTTACCTGTGTCGCAGCCACATAGGATCTCACTTGTGGCTTTGATAAGAACTGTTTTCGAACTGATGCAGGGCAGAAACCTGATTGGAGGGATTCAAACATGGAGTTCTTGGAAAAATGGATACAGTTATGGGAGATTACAAAATATTTAAGAATTTTAGAAAGGAAAGAGAGGCTGGAGATGAGGCGGCAACATGCAAAGATGGAAGAGTGAAGGGCTTGTTTTTATTTAAGGACGTTATAATGATGGAAAGTTTAAAGGAGAGCGGAACAGTATCTGAAAAGAGAGAACCATTGACAGTGATGGCAAACATGGGGAAGTTGGATGGTCAGTAGTTTAGTGGGAATAGAGTCGATGGAGCAGGCGGTGCACACAGAGGGCATGAGAGGAGATGGGAGAGAAACTGGAAAAAGATGTGTTCACGGCTCAGACATTGGGGGAAATTTAGACACAGTCTTTCCTGGTGGGTTAGTGGAAGGGAGGGAAGCAGCAGAGACAGCTGATCAGATTGTCTCAATCTTAGTGACAAAGAAGTTCCATGAGCTCCTCACAATTGTCGTTGGGGGTGAGAATGGAGGAGACAGGGCAGAGGGAGAGCACTTCAAAAGGAACTAACTTGTGCTAGAGACATCAAAACGACTCAACACACTATTTATCGCAAAGCTGGTTTTTCCAATTTTATACAAAATCTGTAACTGGGCTGGAGTTTATTAACATCAACAGAAACACACACTTATGAATATGCTTCAGACAAGAATATGATTGGGAACTAAATCCAACCACAGCAGTTACTTGTGAACCTGCTGGTGTCTCAGCATTTTGGATAACTGTATGAATCCCTTCCCACACTCTGAGCAGGTAAACGGCCTCTCCCCAGTGTGAACTCTCTGGTGTCTCAGTAGATGGAATAACCGAGTGAATCCCTTCCCACACTTGGAGCAGGTGAACGATCTCTCCCCAGTGTGAACTCGCTGATGTTCCAGGAGGTTGGATGGATCAGCAAATCCCTTTCCACATGTGGAGCAGGTAAGTGGTCTCTCCCCAGTGTGAACTCTCTGGTGTCTCAGCAGGCTGGATGAATCAGTGAATCCCTTCCCACAATCAGAACAGGTAAATGGTCTTCCCCCAGTATGACGTCGTTGGTGTCTAAGCAGATGTGATGACTGAGTGAATCCCTTCCCACAATCAGAACAGGTAAATGGTCTCTCGCCAGTGTGAACTCGTTGGTGTTTCAGTCGGTTGGATGAATCAGCAAATCCCTTTTTACATACAGAGCAGGTAAACAGTCTCTCCCTAGTGTGAACTTGCTGGTGTCTCAGCAGGCTGGATGACTGAGTGAATCCCTTCCCACACTCCAAGCAGGCGAACGGTCTCTCCCTAGCGTGAACTTGCTGGTGCTTCAGTCGGTTGGATGAATCAGAAAATCCCTTTCCACACACTGAACTTGTGAATGGTCTCTCTCCAGTACTTGTACACTGATGGATTTCCAGCTGGGCTGGGTGATTGAATCCCTTCCCACAGTCCCCACATTTCCATGGATCCTCTCCAGCGTGACTGTGTTTCAACAGGTCAGATGATCGGCTGAAGCCTCGCCCATGCACAGAACATGCGTGTGGTTTCTTCCCACTGCGAACAGGGCTCTTAACTCCCATATTCAAAATCCGATGGTATTTGGGTTACGATAAATTGGACGATCCTGATGTGATGTTGGGTTTGTGATTCTGGACTGCAAAACCTGTGAAAATAGGACAAAACAAGCAAAGATGAGTGAGGGAGAACTCAAAAAAACACAAAGGCTGGGTGTGAAATTGAGCTCAACGTGTGGGACTGGCATTAGGAAAAAGTAACCATGAAATCTGCTGGATTGTCATAAAAACCCAACTGGTTCACTAATGTCCTTCAGGGAAGGGAACCTGCCTGCCAGTCTGGGCCTACACAACTCTACCAGAACTCTGACAGAATTTCCCAATCCCTTAGCCTCCAACCTCCATAAGGAGCAGGGTAGCAGGTGAATGTGAACACCATCACCTCCAAGTCACACTCCGCCCTGACTTGTCTGACATACATTACTAGATGGACAGAAACTTCCTCCATTTAAATTTTGGCAAGACTGAAGCCATTGTTTTCATTCCCTGCTACAAACTCCACTCCCCAACCTTCAATGCCTTTCTGACAACTCTGAAACCAAACCACACTGTTCACAATCTTGGTGTCATATTTCACCCCAAGCTGAGCTTCTGACTACATACCACTAAGGCCGTCCATTTCCACATCAGTCACTTTGCTGAATTTCATTCCTGCCTCAGCTCAGCTGCTGCTGAAACACATCCATTCCTTTGCTATCTCTAAACTGGAATCTTCCTAGCCTGCCACATAAACAATGGAGTCATTTGAAACTCCACTTCCCGTGTCTTTACTCGCACTTTGTCTTGTACATCCAACGCCCCTGTTCTCACTGAGCGACATAGGCTCCTCGTTAAGCAGCAGCTCAATGTTCAAATTCTCATCCTTGTTTTGAAATCCTTCAGTGACTACGCCCCTCACTATCTCTATCATATCCTCCAATCTACATCCCTGCCAGATATCTGGATTCATTTCATTCAGGCCAATTGAGCATCTCTGGTTTTAACTGACCCACCATTGGTGACCGTGTCCTCAGCTGCTCAGGCTATAAGCTCTAGAATTCCCTAATTAGGCCTCTCTTTCTCATCCTATAAGACTCTCCTTAAAACTTACCTCTTTAACCAAGCTGTTAATCATGTGCCCCAATATCTCCTCATGTGCTTCAGTGTTAAATATTCCTGTATGATATTCCTGTGAAATACTTTGAAACGTTCTGTTCTAATCAGTGTGCTACATAATGCAACTTGTTATTGTTGATTTGGACATTTATCATCGCTCAGTGAAAATCCTGTAACTCCTTACCAAACAGCATTGTTGGAACACCTTCACCACAGTGACTGCAGCAGTTAAGGAAGAAGGCCCACCAACACCTGACCAACAGACAACTGGGGATTGACAATATCTGCTGGTCTTGTTAGTAACACCAAAGACCAAGAATCGAGTTAACAAAAAATCTCAGAAAAAAAGGCACTGTAGAAATACTTGTTACTAAAACAACACTCTTAAATTGAATGGACGTTTCTCACTCTGATCCCCCCCAGGATCTACCTCCTTTAACAGCCTCACACTGGAAATTGCTGGGCCCGACTGGGTTGCCAAGTCCTTGGGGTTAACTCCAGCAGCTTCTCCTCCAATTCCAACTCCAGCTCAAAACTGATGCAAACAAAAAAGACCCCCATTCAACACCCACCCTAATTAACACCGGCTACTAATTGGTCTGTCCGTGTTTCCAGCCTCGGCTGCATGAAACAATAAAACTAAAGCAAAGCTCTGCAAGGCTGGAACTGAAATTAAGAGATAAAATATTTTAAATATCCAGCAGGTCAGACAGCATGAACAGATTAACAAACAGAAGTCGGGGCTCAGGTCGCTGACCTGTCTTCAGACTGCACGATAACTCTCGGCGACGGCCGCCGACTAATGGTGGTCAATGTTCCCACAATGCTCTGCGCTCCAGAAACCGCTCTATCTAAAAGTTGTTCATTTCCTGATCGGAGGTCGGTTGCCGCAATCGGCAGGTGGCAACTATGGCGGCGCGAGAGTCAAGGAGGTGAAGAGCTGCAGCAAAATACAGGAGGACGTCACCCGCCATTATGACGGAACAATAAGCCGCGCATCTGCGCTTGCGCACACACACCAGGGCCGGGACTAACAACCGTCCCGCATCCAGAATCAGCGGGACCTGCAGCCTGGAACTGGGAGTGGGAGAAGCGGGAAGAATGAGGAGAAACAATATAACCCAACACTCACAGCAACCTCCAATCCACCTCCATTCCCGGGATAGTGAGGCAGAGTTTAGAAACACTCACCAACACCATTCCAGTGAAACTTCCACTAGGAAAAGGGGAGCAGTGACGGTGCTGCTCTGATATAGCCCCAGACCTGTCACTCAAACTCCCCAACCCCGCCCAGTTCACAGCTCAACCAACCAGCTTGCAGCTTCCTGCACCTTGACCCCGCCCGGCCCAGGTGTGGGACAGTCCAAGGTGAGTCCTTCGTGTAACCAGGAGAGTGGGGGAGGGGTGACCTCCTGCCCTGTGCTGTGTCCCAAATGGTTCCATCCTCCCCTCCCCCAAGGCCCTCTACACACTGCATGCAGACGGCTGATGGACCTTGGGGATCCTCACTGACCTGCACAGTTACATTATGCTGCTCCCCACCCCCGATACACTTTGTGGACAAGTTGCTTTTCTTTTTTTTCTGCTGCCCCTTCGTGTAAACATCTTGTTTCATACAAGTTTTGTTTAAGACCTGTTCAATCTTGTTTAATTGCAGGGCTATGGGGCAAAGGCAGGGAGGTGGCATTAGGTAAATTGTCCCTTCAGGGGGCTAACACAGACACGACTGGCTGAATGGCCTCCTTCTTTTGCTGCAACCATTCTATGATTCTCTGACTTGTCTCTATCCCGCTGCTCCATTCAAAGTGATTCCAACCTTCTGCTTTTGTCCCTGGATCCCTGTTTAACCAAGTAATTACCTCTGCCTCATTTGTTCCTGATTTCTTTGAGTCCTAGTTTTCCATTCTCATTTCTCTCATTTTCTTCACATTGCATTCAGGCTGTTGTTACCATCGTGTCATTCACACCTCATCTAGACACAGATTTATGTTTTTAATAGTCCCATAACCATTCCCTTTGACTTTACCTCATGAAACCTTTTGTCAGTTAATCTGCACCGCCGTGCAGCCTTTCACAGACCTTTCCTTCTGTTCCTCTTCCACCTCCCCCTTTCAATGGCTCACAGACCTGAAACGTTAATTCTGTTTCTCTCTCTACAGATTCTTCGAGAACTGCTGAGTGTTTCTAGTTTTTAATCTTTTCATTTTATGTTTTAAGCATTGCAGTAATTTTCGTTTCTCCGTTCCAAGTACTCTGCCTGACTTTATTAATAATTCAATTCAGTTATTCATAAATTAATTTATCTGTACTTTATGTCTTGAAATCTGATTATTTATTTAGCTATTTATCACTTATCAGTGTCTTTAAATGTTACAATTTCACAACTCCTCACGTTTTCCCCACACTTCCTGGCACTAATATTAAATCCTTAATAATCTTAAATGGAAGGGTCAGCCCAGCATTGACAGACCAGTCAGTTTAACCTCTGTGTGGGAAAGCACTTAGAAGCGGCAATTCAGATCGAAATTAGGTCACTTGTACAATTTGTTCAGGACAATCATGTTGAACTAAATTTCTTGAGTTTTTGATAAGGCAGCAGAGAATGTTGATGAGGGTAACATGGTTGACGTACGCATGAATTGCTAAACGGTATTTGATACAGTGCCAAGTAACAGGCGTGTCAGCAGAGTTAAAATCCTTCAGAGGCAGCATTGGCTGTGTGAGAGGCAACAACATGCATGGTGAACGGTTGCTTTTTCAAATTGAGGAAAAGCATACAGTGGGATCACAAGGGGTCGGTGGTCAGACCACTGATTTCTTGATATATATTAATGATCTAGATTTGTGTGTGCAGGGCTGCATTTCAAAATTTGCAAACCACAACAAATTTTCAAGTTGTGTTCACAGTGGGGAGGATGGTGATAAACCTAATGAGGACATAGACACGATGGTGGAAAGGGCAGACGGGTGGCAGATAAAATTTCATTCAGAGAGGTGTGAAGTGATACATTTCGGTAGGAAGAACAAGGAAAGACAATATAAAATAAAGGATACAATTGGAAAAGGGTGCAGGAGCAGAGTAATCTGGGGCTTTATGTGCACAAATCATTGAAGATGGCAGGGCAGGCTGAGACAGCAGTGAATAAAGCATGTGGAATCTTGGGCTTTATGAATACGGGAATAAAGTACAAAATCAACCAAGTTAGAATAAACCTGAATAAAACACTGGTTTGGACCCAACTGTAGCATTGTGTCCAATTCTAAGCTTTAGGAAGAATGTGAGAGTGTGGAGGAAAGATTCACGAGAGATGAGGAACTTCAGTTAGGTTAGGTGAAGTTGGTTTGTTATCCTTGGAAGGGAAACCGTTCTCTTGCGTCTTTTCTGGACCCTCTGTCTTCAGTTCCTTCCGAAATTGTAGCCATTCAGTAGCGGTGGTGTTAAAAACTTTCATGGAATGTGGGCAGTGACAGCATTTGTTGCCCTTGAAGCAAGTGCTTGCCACACCATTTCAGAGGGTACTTAAGAGTAGCCACACTTCAATGTGGATCTGGAGTCACATGTAAGACCAGGTAAGGACAGCAGATTTCCTTCCCAAAACAACATTAGTGAACCAGGTGGGTTTTTATGACAATCGACAAGGGTTTAATTGTCGCCCTTATTGAGACTCGCTTTCAATTCCAGATGTAATAATTATTTTAAATTCCACCAGCTGCTGTGGTGGGATTTGAACCCCTGTCCCCAGGGCATCAAGCTGGTTTTCTGGATTATTAGTCCAGTAATATTCCCACTGTGGCACCGTCTCCCCCAATATATATTTTTATTTATTTGTAGCCAGCAGTTTAGTATTTGTCAGTATTTAGTTCCATGTGGTTTCTATTCTGAGTCTCAGACAGTTTCTGTGCCAAGTGGACGAGGTGTTTAAAGTTCATTCATTTGCCCCTTTTCCATCTCCAGGTCCGGGAAAGACACAGAGAATAATGTTCCCTCATTGACGAGACTGAGATGGACAATTCCCACTCCCCATCTTTCTGGTGGATAATGGATGTTCTGTTACATTTAGGTTTCTCTATGATTTGATCACTAATTTTATTGAGTTTTTAATTTTTTTTTCCGAGACTCAGACCCAGGATAACAGCTGCCATCCAGTTTGAGCAGGGAGTAGGGAGCATGCGCGGATATGTTGTTGATGCAACAGTGAGTGAGTCCATGGGCCATTTACATATTCAGTGTGAGAGTTGCTGATCCTCAACCTCTGGCGATACTTCAGCCCCACAATCCTAATCTCTGGCTGCCCAGTGTAAAGCGGGTGGGGGTGTGGTGTTGGTGCTGGATAAATCAGAGAATCTTCTCCTGTAACTGTTCATGGGCCTGTTTAACACAGGAATTTCTTGATCCAGGATGGGTGACACACATGGGGATGGTCACACTGGCTGCCAATGTCTCTTCCTGGTCTTGTCCGTGCTCGGGTGGCCCTGGAGAGGGAACATGTGGTGTCCACCAGTGCGTTTGATACCTTCCACATCCAGTGGGCACCTCTGGATGGTACAGAGTGTCTCATAGGCACTGGAAACAATATTCTGGTTTAGTTAGGAAAGTTCCCTTTGCTTTTATTGGGACTTTGTTGCTGATTTGAACTTCTTTCAGTTTGAGTAGTTCACATGAATGTACCAAAGAAACTCGAATTTTCTGTTTTGAATTTCTATCCTGTACTTACAGTGAAGATTTTTGTAAAGTCCTTTTACAGGGTACAAGAGGGAGATGATTTGCAGATAGGAAACTAAAATCAAGTATCACATCAAGATCTTACAGTGTCACTTGATTCATCAGGAAGCATAGAAACATAGAAAATAGGAGCAGGAGCAGGCCATTCGGCCCTTCGAGGCTGCTCCGCCATTCATTATGATCATGGCTGATCAACCAACTCAATAGTCTTCTCCCACTTTCTCCCCATACCCTTTGATCCCTTTCACCTCAAGAGCTATATCAAACTCCTTCTTGAAAGCATACAATGTTTTTGCCTCAAGTACTTCCTGTGGTAGCGAATTCCACAGGCTCACCACTCTCTGGGCGAGGAAATTTCTCCTCATCTCAGTCCTAAATGGTCTACCCCATATCCTCAGACTGTGACCCCTGGTTCTGGACTCCCCCACCATCAGGAACATCCTTCCTGCAACTACCCTGTCTAGTCCTGTTAGAATTGTATAGGTTTCTGGGAGATCCCCCCCCTCATTCTTTTGAACTCCAACGAATATAATCCTAACTGACTCAATCCCTCCTCATATGTCAGTCCTGACATCCCAGGAACCTGTCTGGTAAACCTTCACTGAACTCTGTCTATAGCAAGAACGTCCTTCCTCAAATAAGGAGACCAAAACTGCACACAATATTCCAAGTGTGGTCTCACCAAGGTCCTGAATAATTGAAGCAAGACACCCCTGCCCCTTACTTGAATCCTCTCGCTATGAAAGCCATTTGCCTTCTTTACCACCTGCTGCACCTGCATGCTTACCTTCAGCGACTGGTGTACGAAGACACCCAGGTCTCGTTGTACATTCCCCTCTCTCAATTTATAGCCATTCAGGTAATAATCTGCCTTCCTGTCTTTGCTACCAAATTGGATAACCTCACATTTATCCACATTATATTGCACCTGCCATGCATTTGTCCACTCACTCAGATTATCCAAATCACACTGAAGCTTCTCTGCATCCTCCTCACAGCTCACCCTCCCACCCAGCTTTGTGTCATCTGCAGATCTGGAGATATTACATTTAGTTCCCTCATATAAATCATTAATATATATTGTAAATATCTGTGGTCCCAGCACCGATCTCTGCGGTTCCCCACTAGTCACTGCCTGCCATTTGGAAAAAGTTCCTTTGTTTCCTGCCTGCCAACCAGTTTTCTATCCATATAAATACACAACCTCCAATCCCAAGCGCTTTAATTTTACATGCTAATATCTTATGTGGGACACTGTTGAAAGCCTTCTGAAAGTCCAAATAAACCACATCCACGGGCTCCCCCTCATCAATTCTACTAGTTACATCCTCAAAAATTCTAGTAGATTTGTCAAGCATGATTTCCCTTTCGTAAATCCATGCTGACTCTATCTCATATTACCACTGTTTATCAAGTGCTCAGCTATTAAATCTTTTAGAATGGACTCTAGAATTTTATCCACTGCCAATGTCAGGCTGACTGGTCTATAATTCCCTACATTGGACCTGGATATCATTGATCTTTGACTGTGGAAGGAGAAGTATTTGTCTGTTCTGTCTGTGGGAAAAGATTTCAAACATCAGTGTGACTGGAAAAGCACTGAGAAACAGACACGCCCGAGTGAAAGTGCTCCAGTGAACTGACTGTGGAAGGAGCTTTAACCTGTTACACCATCTGAAAAAAACATCTCACCATTCACAGAGGGAAGAAACTGTGCAAATGTTGTGTGTGTGGACAAGGATTCAACTGATCGTCCAACATGGAGAGACATGGGGACACCAACACCATGGAGAAACCATGGAAATGTGGGACTGTGGGGAGGGATTCAGATCCCCATCTGAGCTGGAAACTCATCAACGCACTCACACTGCGGAGAGGACTTTCATCTGCTCCGAGTGTGGGAAGGGATTCACTCTCCTAACCCACCTCACTTCACCTCAAACACTTCATACATAAGACTTTTTAAGTGTTGCGAATATGAGACGAGCTTTAAAATCAAAAGGAACCTGCTGATATAGGTTTCATACTGAGGAGAGGCCATTAACCTGCTGTGTGTGTGGGAAGGGATTCACTCAGTTATCCAACCCACTGACACACAAGCAAGTTCACACTGGAGAGAGGCCTTTCACCTGCACTGACTGTGGGAGGGAATTCACTCAAATAACTACCCTCACTTCACATCAACTTGTTCACTCTGACAAGAGACCTTTTAAACGTTCTGACTGTGAAAACTGCTTTAAAAGCAGAAAGATTCTGCTGACATATCAGCAAGATCACACTGGGCAGAAAACATTCAACTGCTCCAAGTGTGGGAAGGGATTCACTCAACTAACCCAGCTCACTTCACATCAACGTGTTCAATCTGAAAAGAGACCTTTTAAATGTGCCAACTGTGTGAAAAGCTATAAAAGCAAAATGGATCTGCTGACACACCAGTGAATTCACACTGGAGAAAGGCCATTGACCTGCTCCGTGTGTGGGAAGGGATTCATTCATTCATCCCTCCAACTGAAACACCAGCAAGTTCACACTGGAGAGAGATTGTTCACCTGGTCCGTGTGTGGGAAGGGATTCAGTCATTTATCCACCCTGCAGACACACCGGTGTATTCACAAGTGACTCCCGGGGTTGGATTCTGTTGTTATTGCTGCTGTTAATCACATCCAGGACTGAACCATGCTCTCTCCGACAGTTGGGGTTTGTTTCTGCTGATGCAAATAATCCCTGTAACTGAGCTGGAGTCTAGTATTCTGGATAAAGGTTAAATAAATCAGCTTTGTGTCAGACATTGTCGACATATTAGTCGAGGCATTGAATGCAAGAGCAGGGACATTATGATGGAGCAGTATAAAGCATTAGTTAAGCCACATTTGGAGTACTCTGTGCAATGCTGTTTGCCGCACTATAGAAAGGATGTGATTGCACTGGAGAGGGTGCAGAGGAGATTCACTCAGGATGTTGCCTGGGCTGGAGCATTTCAGCTATGAAGAGAGACTTGATAGGCTGGTGTTGTTTTCCTCAGAGCAGAGAAGGCTGAGGGGGGACCTGATAGAGGTGCACAAAATTATGAGGGGCATAGATAGGGTGGATAGGAAGACATTTTTCTCTGTAGTGGATGGGTCAATACTCAGGGGGCATAGATTTAAGGTAAGGGGCAGGAGGTTTAGAGGGGATTTGAGGATTTTCTTTTCACCCAGAGGGTGGGGGCTATCTGGAACCTGCCAGCAAAGCCTACATCCCGTGAATGAATTTTAAAAAGAGACAACACTTTCATCCCAGGAATCAACCGAGTGAACCTTCTCCGAAATGCTTCTAATACAACTCTATCCATCCACAAGATTCTCCCATAACTATGTTATCATAAGGTGTGAATGGTACAAGCTGGGACTTGGTCTTTCTTACTTTTCAATCCATTTGCTAACAGAATCTCCCCCTCCCTTCCCCAGATTCAGACAATGATTAACTGAGACTCAGTCTCTAATGGCGGCCTTAAAAATGGATAAATCCCCAGGCCCAGGTGAAATGTTGAACTCAGTACCTGAGGGGTGGTAGAGGCAGGAACCCTCACAACATTTAAGAAGTATTTAGATGAAAACTTGAAATACCACAGCTTACACGGCTACGGGCCAAGTGCTGGAAAATGGATGAGAGTAGATGGGGTTTGATGACAGGCACTGCAGGAATTCACCAAGGCTCCTTCAACAGCACCATCCAAACCCATGATCACTACCATCTAGAAGGACAAGGGCAGCAGACAGATGGGAACACCACCACCTGGAAATTCCCCTCCAAGTCACTCACCATCCTGATATAGGAATATATTGCCATTCCTTCACTGTAGTTGGGTCAAAATCCTGGAACCCCCTTCCTAACAGCACTGTGGGTGTACCTACACTACATGGACTGCAGTGGTTCAAGAAGGCAGCTCATCACCACCTTCCCAAACGCAACTAGGGATGGGCAACAAATGCTGGCCCAGCCAGTGAAGCCCATATCCCATGAATGAATAAAAAAAACAGAACATGAGTGATTAGTGTGGCCAATAGAATAAAACAATGTTTTAAATTATCAAGACATCAATACATATTCCACAGAAAAGTTGTCTCTCAAACATTTCGGAAAGAATTAAACACATTGAATCTAACAAAGTGAACCAAATTAATTTGAAGAGGGGAATAGAATCTGGATTGAGAAAATATCCACAAGGTGGATGAAGTTAAACAGAGAACTAGATAATCTTTAAAGTCCGTGCATGAACTTTTGAACCAGATGTATTTACGACATGTCTATAATTTAGATTGTGAGAGATGATGGACAGGTGGGGAGGATGAATATCAGTCGATAGTTATCACATCTTAGTGGAAAAGGTTTGACATTTATTCTTGGTAGCAGCTCAAGTGTTGGTGTTGCTGATTCTGATCATTCTAGTAGGTTTAGTATGTTATCTATGTTTGTCATCAAGAAATTAGTAGCTTAGAAATAGCGAGGTTAGTCAGAAATCAGTTGTGAGAAGTCAATAAGGTTATTCCCTTCTCAAGCTGGGGAGATCTGTGAGAAATCACTGTCTAATTAACCTTATAAAATCTTCAGAAATTTATTCAACATAACAGAAATAGCTCTCTCTCTCCCTTGTTTAGGAAGAAAGATTCCTGACTTGATAAATATCGGACAATGTACCCCTATGATAACTCATTGGGATGGTCTCAATAGTTACGGGATGGAATTTGTAGTAGTGACTGAAGACAATGGCTTTTGTCTTCAATCTTTAATTGGAGGAATTTTCTGCTCATCCAGTACTGGGTGTGGGATAAGCAGTTGGGTAATTTAGTAACAGTGGAGGAATGGAAAGGGATGGTGGCGAGGTAGACCCTCCCTGACACCCTGGTCCACTCCTCCATCACCCCCTACACCCCAATCTCCTCCCACGGCACCTTCCCATGCAACCGCAGAAGGTGCAACACCTGCCCCTTTACGTTCCCTCTCCTCACCGTCCAAGGGCCCAAACACTCCTTTCAAGTGAAGCAGCATTTCAGTTGCACTTCCCTCAGCTTAGTCTACTGCATTCGTTGCTCCCAATGCAGTTTCCTCTACATTGCAGAGACCAAACGCAGACTGGGTGACCGCTTTGCACAACACCTTCGGTCTGTCCACAAGCATGACCCAGACCTCCCTGTCGCTTGCCATTTCAACACTCCATTCTGCTCTCATGCCCACATGTCTGTCCTTGGCCTGCTGCATGGTTCCAGTGAAGCTCAACACAAACCAGAGGAACAACACCTCATCTTCCGACTAGGCACTTTACAGCCTTCCGGTCTGAATATTGATTTCAACAGTTTTAGATCATGAACTCTCTCCTCCATCCCCACCCTCTTTCAGATTTCCCCCCCCCCTTTTTTTTCCAATAATTTATATAGAGTTTTCTTTTCTCACCTATTTCCATTATTTTTAAATGTAGTTCCATCCATTATTTTAACTCTGCCTTTTAGCCTTTTTTGATTCCTTCACCCCACCCCACCCCCACTAGGGCTATCTGTACCTTCACCCCGCCCCCGCTAGGGCTATCTGTACCTTCACCCCGCCCCCGCTAGGGCTATCTGTACCTTCACCCCGCCCCCGCTAGGGCTATCTGTACCTTCACCCCGCCCCCGCTAGGGCTATCTGTACCTTCACCCCGCCCCCGCTAGGGCTATCTGTACCTTCACCCCGCCCCCGCTAGGGCTATCTGTACCTTCACCCCGCCCCCGCTAGGGCTATCTGTACCTTCACCCCGCCCCCGCTAGGGCTATCTGTACCTTCACCCCGCCCCCGCTAGGGCTATCTGTACCTTCACCCCGCCCCCGCTAGGACTATCTGTACCTTCACCCCGCCCCCGCTAGGGCTATCTGTACCTTCACCCCGCCCCCGCTAGGGCTATCTGTACCTTCACCCCACCCCCGCTAGGGCTATCTGTACCTTCACCCCACCCCCGCTAGGGCTATCTGTACCTTCACCCCACCCCCGCTAGGGCTATCTGTACCTTCACCCCACCCCCACTAGGGCTATCTGTACCTTCACCCCACCCCCACTAGGACTATCTGTACCTTCACCCCGCCCCCGCTAGGGCAATCTGTATCTTGCTTGTCCTGCTTTCTACCCTTAATTAGCACATTTCTTAGATAATAACACCACCTTCAACACCTCTTTGTCCTTTTGTCTGTGACATCATTTGGTTATGTCCACCTATCACTGGCCCTCTATCCAGCTCTACTTGCAGGTGTATGTGAACACCATCATGTCCAAGATCCCTTCCAAGTCACCCACCAACCTGACTAGTCTGGATCAATACAAATTTCCTCTGTTTAATATTGGGAAGACTGAAGCCATTGTCTTCAGTACCCGCTACAAATTCCACTCCCTGACCACCGGCTCCATCCCTTTTACTGACAACTGTGTGAGGCTGAACCAGACTGTGCATAGGAACATAGGAGCAGGAGTAGGCCATTCAGCCCATTCTGCTCCACCATTCAATCTGTTCGAAGTCTTTTCCCACACTATCCACATATCCCTTTATGTAACTGCCCAACCTGTCATCCATTCCTTTCTTCCGTCTAGACTTAACTCTCCGAACACATTCCCAGCCGGCCTCCCACATTCAGCCTCCATGTAATCCAAAACTCTGCTTCCTCGCACCAAGTCTTGTTCACCCAGCACCCCTGTACTCACCGACTTACACTGGGTTAAGGAGAACCTCAATTTTAAATTTCTCATCCTTCTTTTCAAATCTCTCCATGGTCTCTCCCTCCCTACCTCTGTAATCTCCTCCAGCCTCACAACCCTCTGAGATATATATACTTCTCTAATTCTGAGCTGCTCAGCATTCCTGATTTTAACTGCACCACCTTTGGGTCTCCTCCAGCAGCTGCCAAGGCCACAAGCTCTGGAATTTCCCCGCTAAACCGCTCCACCTCACGTTCCTCTCTTAAGATAATCCATAAAGCCTACCTCTTTGAGTAAACTTTTGTCCATGTGGCTCAGTGTCAAATGTTGCTTTCTAACACTCCTGTGAAACATCTTGGTACGTTCCATTCCAATAATAGAATTAATTAATAACCATTTCAGGGTGGGCAGAATTTGATGGTCAACATAGGCGCTAAAGTGGAAGAGAAATGGACTATAAAGCAGGGAAAATGATTCCTGAAAGATACTGTGGGAAGATAAAGCTGGTGAGCCAGCAGCACATGGTCAGGGGATGGACAGCAGTGGAAACCTCATTTAGACAAAGTTGGCAGAAGAAACATTAAAATCCTAAACATAGTTAAAATACACCCATTATTAGAGATAGAGAAAGTTAGACAATGGCAGAGAGGTGATCAGGAAGGGCAGAGGATGAAACAGAGCAATAAATGGACATGGATTCAGATCCTCAGTAAAGGAGTCACACCAGCCCCAGAACCATGAAAACTCTCATAGATAACAGAGTACAGCACTAAAAGCTCTAAACTGTTGATGAATAGTCAAATATACTCAGCTCTGAAACAATTACAGATTTTAAATTTAAAATCTCCTGCTGGAGCCTGCAGCTGGAAAGATATCAGAGGCACTGGAGTCAGAGATGATGCCACCGTGTAATTGTCGATGTGTGATGATGTCACAGTGTAATTGTCAATGTGTGATGATGTCACAGTGTAATTATCAATGTGTGATGACGTCACAGACACAGACACATCACATCTGGGTCTGTGCAGACCAGTGATCACCACACATTATGAAGAATATGAGAGGGTGCAGATAAGATTTGCCAAAATGGGTAAGGGATGAGGGATTTTAGTTGTAAGGATAGTTTGGAGAAACTGGGGATGTTCATCTTGGAGCAAAGTGGATAGAGGGGAGAATTTATGGAGGTGTACAAGTTTATGAAAGGTTGAGATAAGATAAAGATGTTCACATTAGTTGATCATAAAAGGATTACAGACATAGATTTAAGATTTGAGGCAATATATACAGGGGGCCTGTGAGGGAAAAAAAATTACCCAATGAGTGATTGAGTGGAACTCAATGCTTACCCTCAGAGGCCGATAATATTCAGGTCCTGATTAATCGAATGACTCTGTCAGGTCTTGATGTGATGTTGGTTTGAGTTTCCCGTCTGCAAATCCTTCCCATTCAACATCCTGTAAAAAGGAGATTATAAAAATACTCATCACTGTCAGTCCAGGATACAAGTTGTGAAGAGACAAACATTCCTCTTGGTTTGAGTTTGCTGTGTGTAAATTCTCCCCTTCTAACCCCCTGTAAAAGCAGTTTCCAAACTCCATCCCTGTCAGTCCAGGATAGAAATTCACAACATTCTCTCCTCCTGCTACCTGGACCAGGATGGCCGCGCATGCGCCCTGCTGCACAGCCGCTGCCCCGGGCCGAGCAGAGGGAGAGACCCGGCCATTTCCGGTCTGTTCGCTGCAAACGCGGGACTGGTAATTTAATATTAAGGGTGTGCGGCCTGCACCGAGTGTTTCTGAAGCCTGCCTGCCCACTTCACTGGCTCCATTCCTCCCGCCCACCCACTAAATCTGTTATTCTTCCGCAGTCACCATTGTCTTACCAGCTCTCCGGCTCCGCTCACAGAACAGCACTGCGCATGCTCAGATAGGAGACCGCACTGCGCAGATGCCAATCACACTTAGCTATACGCATGCGCAAGGCAATGGCGTCCTGGATAGGACACCTTCTGTCCCGCTCTGAATGCTGGGTGAAAGGTCCGCCATTGGAGAGTGATATTCTTGCATGTAAAATTATGTTTCATGTTTCAATGATGATCGAACGCTTGGAGAGAAAATTTAAAATTACTAATTCGATTAATAGAACAAAGTACACGGGCTTCCACCATACTTCTGTCCTGGGTGTAATTAACAATAGAACAAGCCCCAACAGTTCGAGGTGAATTCACTGGATTCTCAGCAGTCTGGGTGAAGAAGTTATTTTTCCTTCCATATGCCGGACATTTAAACTCTGTCTTGTCATTCAGAACGTGACTGTTGCGACTTAATTCCTTTGAACTTTTAAAGCTGGATTGTTAACAGGTGGCCAAACTGAGGAAATCCCTTCGCAAAGTTTTCTCCATCAGATGTGACTGCTGCTGTATCAATGAATGAGGTGATTGAGAGAATCCATTTCCACATTCAGATGGTGAATGATGTTTTAATCATGTGAACCCAGGATTGTCCAGCTCAGATTTGGATCTCTAATCCTTCTGGCAATGAGTTCTACATTCTACTCAAAAAGAGGGGAGAAATGCGATGCTATAACTCTGAAATAAAGCACAATATTTTGGAACTAAAACAGCTCTGGTAGCATCTGTGGAGAGAGAAACATAGTTTTCATATCAGGTCTGTGACTTTTCAGCAGAACTGTATTGAATCAGTGCACAGGCCTGAAAACATAACTCTGGTTCTCAATCCACAGAAATTCCCAAATATGCTGAGTATTTCCATCATATTCTGTTTTCATCTCTGGTTAAAGACGTTGCCTCTGAATTGGACATTGGATTTATTGGTGACTAATTTATGTTGATTCTTGTCTATCCACAAGTGGATACATCTTCCAAATCTTTTTCTAAAATTAATGGCTTTGCTGAGGTCATCCCTCACACTTTTCTCCACAGAAAGCCTTTTTAATCTGTTCAATCTCTTTTGAATGAGTAAATTTCCAATTTTAGCATAATTCCAGTAAACCTTTCTTATACCTTCTCCAGTGCTTCTAGATCCATCTAACTATATAAAGAGGGAGCTAATCTGAGACTTCAAACTCATCATTTCCCCCAAATGCCTGTATGTTGGAAGGATCAGTATTGCAGTGGGAGAGAGGACTGTGATTTCAAGCTGTTACTTCCCAACCTCTCTTTCAGCCATTTTCCCACGAGCAGAACTTAAGATGAAATTAACACATCCAATGAAAAGATTTAGAAAGTGGCACGTAACTTTTATATGTGACTAACTCACTCTTGCATTCTGTAAATCCTGCTTGGAGGTTTTGTGAATGGGATATCATCTACCTGCGATTTCCTAAGCCTGTGTTTGTGGGAGATTTGGCCCCTGTTGCAGTTTCTACTTCCCAGAGATGGCCAGTAACCCGCTGATTGAAACGGCAATTGCCACTTTCCCCTGCTGGCTGTTGGAGAGCAAATAATTGCTGCTTTCTACTTTTCCCTGTCTCACTCACTGCGGGGCTGAGGAAGAGCAAATAGTTGATGGGTTTGTTTGAATCCAATAACTTTCTAGGTTTCTAATGGGTTAGATGTACGTACATGGGAGACGTAATTGTTTTCTCATTAGAAGCTAAATGGCAGCAGGGGGACAGATTCATAAATCAATGAAAGTAGCAACACTCCCGCTGAATCCTCAATCAGGTAAATGCAGCAATGTGTAAGTGGTAAGAAAATATTTAGTAATACAAGTGTTATCGAGTCAATTTCATGAAAATGTCTAAACAGCATTAGCAACCCCAGCACTGACAGAGTTCAATCAACACAACCATTAAATGCTGAAAAGCTCAGCTCTTCACAGATGCTGCTTTGCCTGCTGAATATTAACAGAAACCTCTGGGATTATTTTACTATTTTTTCACATATGTAAACAGTCTCCAAAAAGACTATCAAAAATTGCTAATAGTGACTTTGTTGTAAGTCACCGTAGCAGGATATTGGGAAAAGTTTTCAATAAGCAATAATCGCGCCTCAGTTAAACCTCATTGACTACAATACTACCACTGCGGAAAGTTAAAGGAAGCTCCCTAGACAAGCGGTGGTCTAGCAAACACAAACTGTTCACACTTATGGTGAACAAAATGAATTGATTTCAGTGCATTGCATACTCTCGCCTGGGATTGTGTTTATCAGATGTAACTTATTATCGAAAATTATATCAGTAAATTAAAACATTATGTATCAGACAGAATGTTGAAATGAAAAGGAAAGGCTTATGGGATGGGAATATGCTAATCCTCCCTATGATACCTTGTGAAGTGAAATGATGCCCTGTCTGCAGGGAGCACGTGTCCAAGCTCCCCAGGGGGTAGTTTAAACGGTTGTGTTAATCCAATCTAACATAACTAATAGTAACACCACTTTGAACGTTGTTTATAAATAATAATTTTAAAAAGCTCTGGGCACAGTATTGTGTCCTTGTGCATTGTACCCAGTTCAGACTCAGTGAGCGGCAGTGGGAGCAGAAAGAAGAGAGTTTTCTACTTCATGTTGGTACATTGTACCCAGTTCAGACTCCGTGAGTGGGAGTGGGAGCAGGGAGAAGAGAGTTTTCTACTTCATGTTGATACATTGTACCCAGTTCAGGCTCAGTGAGTGGGAGTGGGAGCAGGGAGAAGAGAGTTTTCTACTTCATGTTGATACATTGTACCCAGTTCAGACTCAGTGAGTGGGAGTGGGAGCAGGGAGAAGAGAGTTTTCTACTTCATGTTGGTACATTGTACCCAGTTCAGACTCCGTGAGTGGGAGTGGGAGCAAGGAGAAGAGAGTTTTCTACTCCATGTTGATACATTGTACCCAGTTCAGACTCCGTGAGTGGGAGTGGGAGCAGGGAGAAGAGAGTTTTCTACTGCATGTTGGTACATTGTACCCAGTTCAGACTCAGTGAGTGGGAGTGGGAGCAGGGAGAAGAGAGTTTTCTACTTCACGTTGATACATTGTACCCAGTTCAGGCTCAGTGAGTGGGAGTGGGAGCAGGGAGAAGAGAGTTTTCTACTGCATGTTGATACATTGTACCCAGTTCAGACTCAGTGAGCGGCAGTGGGAGCAGGGAGAAGAGAGTTTTCTACTGCATGTTGACACATTGTACCCAGTTCAGACTCAGTGAGTGGGAGTGGGAGCAGGGAGAAGAGAGTTTTCGACTTCATGTTGACACATTGTACCCAGTTCAGGCTCAGTGAGGGGCAGTGGGAGCAGGGAGAAGAGAGTTTTCTACTTCATGTTGATACATTGTACCCAGTTCAGACTCAGTGAGTGGGAGTGGGAGCAGGGAGAAGAGAGTTTTCTACTCCATGTTGATACATTGTACCCAGTTCAGACTCAGTGAGTGGAAGTGGGAGCAGGGAGAAGAGAGTTTTCTACTGCATGTTGATACATTGTACCCAGTTCAGACTCAGTGAGTAGGAGTGGGAGCAGGGAGAAGAGAGTTTTCTACTTCATGTTGATACATTGTACCCAGTTTAGGCTCAGTGAGTGGGAGTGGGAGCAGGGAGAAGAGAGTTTTCTACTGCATGTTGATACATTGTACCCAGTTCAGGCTCAGTGAGTGGGAGTGGGAGCAGGGAGAAGAGAGTTTTCCACTGCATGTTGATACATTGTACCCAGTTCAGACTCAGTGAGTGGGAGTGGGAGCAGGGAGAAGAGAGTTTTCTACTTCATGTTGATACATTGTACCCAGGTCAGACTCAGTGAGGGGCAGTGGGAGCAGGGAGAAGAGAGTTTTCTACAGCATGTTGATACATTGTACCCAGTTCAGACTCAGTGAGTGGGAGTGGGAGCAGGGAGAAGAGAGTTTTCTGCTTCATGTTGATACATTGTACCCAGTTCAGACTCAGTGAGGGGCAGTGGGAGCAGGGAGAAGAGAGTTTTCTGCTTCATGTTGATACATTGTACCCAGTTCAGGCTCAGTGAGTGGCAGTGGGAGCAGGGAGAAGAGAGTTTTCTACTGCATGTTGATAAATTGTACCCAGTTCAGACTCAGTGAGTGGGAGTGGGAGCAGGGAGAAGAGAGTTTTCTACTGCATGTTGACACATTGTACCCAGTTCAGACTCAGTGAGTGGGAGTGGGAGCAGGGAGAAGAGAGTTTTCTACTTCATGTTGATACATTGTACCCAGTTCAGGCTCAGTGAGTGGGAGTGGGAGCAGGGAGAAGAGAGTTTTCTACTGCATGTTGATACATTGTACCCAGTTCAGACTCAGTGAGTGGGAGTGGGAGCAGGGAGAAGAGAGTTTTCTACTGCATGTTGATACATTGTACCCAGTTCAGACTCAGTGAGTGGGAGTGGGAGCAGGGAGAAGAGAGTTTTCTGCTTCATGTTGATACATTGTACCCAGTTCAGGCTCAGTGAATGGCAGTGGGAGCAGGGAGAAGAGAGTTTTCTACTGCATGTTGATACATTGTACCCAGTTCAGACTCAGTGAGTGGGAGTGGGAGCAGGGAGAAGAGAGTTTTCTACTGCATGTTGACACATTGTACCCAGTTCAGACTCAGTAAGTGGGAGTGGGAGCAGGGAGAAGAGAGTTTTCTACTTCATGTTGATACATTGTACCCAGTTCAGGCTCAGTGAGTGGGAGTGGGAGCAGGGAGAAGAGAGTTTTCTACTGCATGTTGATACATTGTACCCAGTTCAGACTCAGTGAGTGGGAGTGGGAGCAGGGAGAAGAGAGTTTTCTACTGCATGTTGATACATTGTACCCAGTTCAGGCTCAGTGAGGGGCAGTGGGAGCAGGGAGAAGAGAGTTTTCTACTTCATGTTGACACATTGTACCCAGTTCAGACTCAGTGAGTGGGAGTGGGAGCAGGGAGAAGAGAGTTTTCTACTGCATGTTGGTACATTGTACCCAGTTCAGACTCAGTGAGTGGGAGTGGGAGCAGGGAGAAGAGAGTTTTCTACTGCATGTTGATACATTGTACCCAGTTCAGACTCCGTGAGTGGGAGTGGGAGCAGGGAGAAGAGAGTTTTCTACTTCATGTTGGTACATTGTACCCAGTTCAGACTCCGTGAGTGGGAGTGGGAGCAAGGAGAAGAGAGTTTTCTACTCCATGTTGATACATTGTAACCAGTTCAGACTCCGTGAGTGGGAGTGGGAGCAGGGAGAAGAGAGTTTTCTACTGCATGTTGGTACATTGTACCCAGTTCAGACTCAGTGAGTGGGAGTGGGAGCAGGGAGAAGAGAGTTTTCTACTTCACGTTGATACATTGTACCCAGTTCAGGCTCAGTGAGTGGGAGTGGGAGCAGGGAGAAGAGAGTTTTCTACTGCATGTTGATACATTGTACCCAGTTCAGACTCAGTGAGCGGCAGTGGGAGCAGGGAGAAGAGAGTTTTCTACTGCATGTTGACACATTGTACCCAGTTCAGACTCAGTGAGTGGGAGTGGGAGCAGGGAGAAGAGAGTTTTCGACTTCATGTTGACACATTGTACCCAGTTCAGGCTCAGTGAGGGGCAGTGGGAGCAGGGAGAAGAGAGTTTTCTACTTCATGTTGATACATTGTACCCAGTTCAGACTCAGTGAGTGGGAGTGGGAGCAGGGAGAAGAGAGTTTTCTACTCCATGTTGATACATTGTACCCAGTTCAGACTCAGTGAGTGGGAGTGGGAGCAGGGAGAAGAGAGTTTTCTACTGCATGTTGATACATTGTACCCAGTTCAGACTCAGTGAGTGGGAGTGGGAGCAGGGAGAAGAGAGTTTTCTACTTCATGTTGATACATTGTACCCAGTTCAGGCTCAGTGAGTGGGAGTGGGAGCAGGGAGAAGAGAGTTTTCTACTGCATGTTGATACATTGTACCCAGTTCAGGCTCAGTGAGTGGGAGTGGGAGCAGGGAGAAGAGAGTTTTCTACTGCATGTTGATACATTGTACCCAGTTCAGACTCAGTGAGGGGGAGTGGGAGCAGGGAGAAGAGAGTTTTCTACTTCATGTTGATACATTGTACCCAGTTCAGACTCAGTGAGGGGCAGTGGGAGCAGGGAGAAGAGAGTTTTCTACTGCATGTTGATACATTGTACCCAGTTCAGACACAGTGAGTGGGAGTGGGAGCAGGGAGAAGAGAGTTTTCTACTGCATGTTGATACATTGTACCCAGTTCAGACTCAGTGAGTGGCAGTGGGAGCAGGGAGAAGAGAGATTTCTACTTCATGTTGATACATTGTACCCAGTTCAGACTCAGTGAGTGGGAGTGGGAGCAGGGAGAAGAGAGTTTTCTACTTCATGTTGATACATTGTACCCAGTTTAGACTCAGTGAGGGGCAGTGGGAGCAGGGAGAAGAGAGTTTTCTACTTCATGTTGATACATTGTACCCAGTTCAGGCTCAGTGAGTGGGAGTGGGAGCAGGGAGAAGAGAGTTTTCTACTTCATGTTGGTACATTGTACCCAGTTCAGACTCAGTGAGTGGGAGTGGGAGCAGGGAGAAGAGAGTTTTCTACTGCATGTTGGTACATTGTACCCAGTTCAGGCTCAGTGAGTGGGAGTGGGAGCAGGGAGAAGAGAGTTTTCTTCTGCATGTTGATACATTGTACCCAGTTCAGACTCAGTGAGTGGGAGTGGGAGCAGGGAGAAGAGAGTTTTCTACTTCATGTTGATACATTGTACCCAGTTCAGACTCAGTGAGGGGCAGTGGGAGCAGGGAGAAGAGATTTTTCTACTGCATGTTGATACATTGTACCCAGTTCAGACTCAGTGAGTGGGAGTGGGAGCAGGGAGAAGAGAGTTTTCTACAGCATGTTGATACATTGTACCCAGTTCAGACTCAGTGAGGGGCAGTGGGAGCAGGGAGAAGAGAGTTTTCTACTGCATGTTGATACATTGTACCCAGTTCAGACTCAGTGAGTGGGAGTGGGAGCAGGGAGAAGAGAGTTTTCTGCTTCATGTTGATACATTGTACCCAGTTCAGGCTCAGTGAGTGGGAGTGGGAGCAGGGAGAAGAGAGTTTTCTACTGCATGTTGATACATTGTACCCAGTTCAGGCTCAGTGAGCGGCAGTGGGAGCAGGGAGAAGAGAGTTTTCTACTTCATGTTGATACATTGTACCCAGTTCAGACTCAGTGAGTGGGAGTGGGAGCAGGGAGAAGAGAGTTTTCTACTGCATGTTGGTACATTGTACCCAGTTCAGGCTCAGTGAGGGGCAGTGGGAGCAGGGAGAAGAGAGTTTTCTACTTCATGTTGACACATTGTACCCAGTTCAGACTCAGTGAGTGGGAGTGGGAGCAGGGAGAAGAGAGTTTTCTACTGCATGTTGGTACATTGTACCCAGTTCAGACTCAGTGAGTGGGAGTGGGAGCAGGGAGAAGAGAGTTTTCTACTGCATGTTGATACATTGTACCCAGTTCAGACTCAGTGAGTGGGAGTGGGAGCAGGGAGAAGAGAGTTTTCTACTGCATGTTGACACATTGTACCCAGTTCAGGCTCAGTGAGTGGGAGTGGGAGCAGGGAGAAGAGAGTTTTCTACTCCATGTTGATACATTGTACCCAGTTCAGACTCAGTGAGTGGGAGTGGGAGCAGGGAGAAGAGAGTTTTCTACTGCATGTTGGTACATTGTACCCAGTTCAGACTCAGTGAGTGGGAGTGGGAGCAGGGAGAAGAGAGTTTTCTACTTCATGTTGATACATTGTACCCAGTTCAGGCTCAGTGAGTGGGAGTGGGAGCAGGGAGAAGAGAGTTTTCTACTGCATGTTGGTACATTGTACCCAGTTCAGGCTCAGTGAGTGGGAGTGGGAGCAGGGAGAAGAGAGTTTTCTACTTCATGTTGGTACATTGTACCCAGTTCAGACTCAGTGAGTGGGAGTGGGAGCAGGGAGAAGAGAGTTTTCTACTGCATGTTGGTACATTGTACCCAGTTCAGACTCAGTGAGTGGGAGTGGGAGCAGGGAGTAGAGAGTTTTCTACTGCATGTTGATACATTGTACCCAGTTCAGACTCAGTGAGTGGGAGTGGGAGCAGGGAGAAGAGAGTTTTCTACTGCATGTTGATACATTGTACCCAGTTCAGACTCAGTGAGTGGGAGTGGGAGCAGGGAGAAGAGAGTTTTCTACTGCATGTTGGTACATTGTACCCAGTTCAGACTCAGTGAGTGGGAGTGGGAGCAGGGAGAAGAGAGTTTTCTACTTCATGTTGATACATTGTACCCAGTTCAGACTCAGTGAGTGGGAGTGGGAGCAGGGAGAAGAGAGTTTTCTACTCCATGTTGATACATTGTACCCAGTTCAGACTCAGTGAGTGGAAGTGGGAGCAGGGAGAAGAGAGTTTTCTACTGCATGTTGATACATTGTACCCAGTTCAAACTCAGTGAGTGGGAGTGGGAGCAGGGAGAAGAGAGTTTTCTACTTCATGTTGATACATTGTACCCAGTTTAGGCTCAGTGAGTGGGAGTGGGAGCAGGGAGAAGAGAGTTTTCTACTGCATGTTGATACATTGTACCCAGTTCAGGCTCAGTGAGTGGGAGTGGGAGCAGGGAGAAGAGAGTTTTCTACTGCATGTTGATACATTGTACCCAGTTCAGACTCAGTGAGTGGGAGTGGGAGCAGGGAGAAGAGAGTTTTCTACTTCATGTTGATACATTGTACCCAGTTCAGACTCAGTGAGGGGCAGTGGGAGCAGGGAGAAGAGAGTTTTCTACTGCATGTTGATACATTGTACCCAGTTCAGACTCAGTGAGTGGGAGTGGGAGCAGGGAGAAGAGAGTTTTCTGCTTCATGTTGATACATTGTACCCAGTTCAGACTCAGTGAGGGGCAGTGGGAGCAGGGAGAAGAGAGTTTTCCACTTCATGTTGATACATTGTACCCAGTTCAGGCTCAGTGAGTGGGAGTGGGAGCAGGGAGAAGAGAGTTTTCTACTGCATGTTGACACATTGTACCCAGTTCAGACTCAGTGAGTGGGAGTGGGAGCAGGGAGAAGAGAGTTTTCTACTTCATGTTGATACATTGTACCCAGTTCAGGCTCAGTGAGTGGGAGTGGGAGCAGGGAGAAGAGAGTTTTCTACTGCATGTTGACACATTGTACCCAGTTCAGACTCAGTGAGTGGGAGTGGGAGCAGGGAGAAGAGAGTTTTCTACTTCATGTTGATACATTGTACCCAGTTCAGACTCAGTGAGTGGCAGTGGGAGCAGGGAGAAGAGAGTTTTCTACTGCATGTTGATACATTGTACCCAGTTCAGACTCAGTGAGTGGGAGTGGGAGCAGGGAGAAGAGAGTTTTCTACTGCATGTTGATACATTGTACCCAGTTCAGGCTCAGTGAGTGGGAGTGGGAGCAGGGAGAAGAGAGTTTTCTACTTCATGTTGATACATTGTACCCAGTTCAGACTCAGTGAGTGGGAGTGGGAGCAGGGAGAAGAGAGTTTTCTACTGCATGTTGATACACTGTACCCAGTTCAGACTCAGTGAGCGGCAGTGGGAGCAGGGAGAAGAGAGTTTTCTGCTTCATGTTGATACATTGTACCCAGTTCAGGCTCAGTGAGTGGCAGTGGGAGCAGGGAGAAGAGTGTTTTCTACTGCATGTTGATACATTGTACCCAGTTCAGACTCAGTGAGTGGGAGTGGGAGCAGGGAGAAGAGAGTTTTCTACTGCATGTTGACACATTGTACCCAGTTCAGACTCAGTGAGTGGGAGTGGGAGCAGGGAGAAGAGAGTTTTCTACTTCATGTTGATACATTGTACCCAGTTCAGGCTCAGTGAGTGGGAGTGGGAGCAGGGAGAAGAGAGTTTTCTACTGCATGTTGATACATTGTACCCAGTTCAGACTCAGTGAGTGGGAGTGGGAGCAGGGAGAAGAGAGTTTTCTACTGCATGTTGATACATTGTACCCAGTTCAGACTCAGTGAGTGGGAGTGGGAGCAGGGAGAAGAGAGTTTTCTGCTTCATGTTGATACATTGTACCCAGTTCAGGCTCAGTGAATGGCAGTGGGAGCAGGGAGAAGAGAGTTTTCTACTGCATGTTGATACATTGTACCCAGTTCAGACTCAGTGAGTGGGAGTGGGAGCAGGGAGAAGAGAGTTTTCTACTGCATGTTGACACATTGTACCCAGTTCAGACTCAGTGAGTGGGAGTGGGAGCAGGGAGAAGAGAGTTTTCTACTTCATGTTGATACAATGTACCCAGTTCAGACTCAGTGAGTGGGAGTGGGAGCAGGGAGAAGAGAGTTTTCTACTGCATGTTGATACATTGTACCCAGTTCAGACTCAGTGAGTCGGAGTGGGAGCAGGGAGAAGAGAGTTTTCTACTGCATGTTGATACATTGTACCCAGTTCAGGCTCAGTGAGGGGCAGTGGGAGCAGGAAGAAGAGAGTTTTCTACTTCATGTTGACACATTGTACCCAGTTCAGACTCAGTGAGTGGGAGTGGGAGCAGGGAGAAGAGAGTTTTCTACTGCATGTTGGTACATTGTACCCAGTTCAGACTCAGTGAGTGGGAGTGGGAGCAGGGAGAAGAGAGTTTTCTACTGCATGTTGATACATTGTACCCAGTTCAGACTCAGTGAGTGTGAGTGGGAGCAGGGAGAAGAGAGTTTTCTACTTCATGTTGGTACATTGTACCCAGTTCAGACTCCGTGAGTGGGAGTGGGAGCAAGGAGAAGAGAGTTTTCTACTCCATGTTGATACATTGTACCCAGTTCAGACTCCGTGAGTGGGAGTGGGAGCAGGGAGAAGAGAGTTTTCTACTGCATGTTGGTACATTGTACCCAGTTCAGACTCTGTGAGTGGGAGTGGGAGCAGGGAGAAGAGAGTTTTCTACTTCACGTTGATACATTGTACCCAGTTCAGGCTCAGTGAGTGGGAGTGGGAGCAGGGAGAAGAGAGTTTTCTACTGCATGTTGATACATTGTACCCAGTTCAGACTCAGTGAGCGGCAGTGGGAGCAGGGAGAAGAGAGTTTTCTACTGCATGTTGACACATTGTACCCAGTTCAGACTCAGTGAGTGGGAGTGGGAGCAGGGAGAAGAGAGTTTTCGACTTCATGTTGACACATTGTACCCAGTTCAGGCTCAGTGAGGGGCAGTGGGAGCAGGGAGAAGAGAGTTTTCTACTTCATGTTGATACATTGTACCCAGTTCAGACTCAGTGAGTGGGAGTGGGAGCAGGGAGAAGAGAGTTTTCTACTCCATGTTGATACATTGTACCCAGTTCAGACTCAGTGAGTGGGAGTGGGAGCAGGGAGAAGAGAGTTTTCTACTGCATGTTGATACATTGTACCCAGTTCAGACTCAGTGAGTGGGAGTGGGAGCAGGGAGAAGAGAGTTTTCTACTTCATGTTGATACATTGTACCCAGTTCAGGCTCAGTGAGTGGGAGTGGGAGCAGGGAGAAGAGAGTTTTCTACTGCATGTTGATACATTGTACCCAGTTCAGGCTCAGTGAGTGGGAGTGGGAGCAGGGAGAAGAGAGTTTTCTACTGCATGTTGATACATTGTACCCAGTTCAGACTCAGTGAGTGGGAGTGGGAGCAGGGAGAAGAGAGTTTTCTACTTCATGTTGATACATTGTACCCAGTTCAGACTCAGTGAGGGGCAGTGGGAGCAGGGAGAAGAGAGTTTTCTACTGCATGTTGATTCATTGTACCCAGTTCAGACTCAGTGAGTGGGAGTGGGAGCAGGGAGAAGAGAGTTTTCTACTGCATGTTGATACATTGTACCCAGTTCAGACTCAGTGAGCGGCAGTGGGAGCAGGGAGAAGAGAGATTTCTACTTCATGTTGATACATTGTACCCAGTTCAGACTCAGTGAGTGGGAGTGGGAGCAGGGAGAAGAGAGTTTTCTACTTCATGTTGATACATTGTACCCAGTTTAGACTCAGTGAGGGGCAGTGGGAGCAGGGAGAAGAGAGTTTTCTACTTCATGTTGATACATTGTACCCAGTTCAGGCTCAGTGAGTGGGAGTGGGAGCAGGGAGAAGAGAGTTTTCTAGTTCATGTTGGTACATTGTACCCAGTTCAGGCTCAGTGAGTGGGAGTGGGAGCAGGGAGAAGAGAGTTTTCTACTTCATGTTGATACATTGTACCCAGTTCAGACTCAGTGAGGGGCAGTGGGAGCAGGGAGAAGAGAGTTTTCTACTGCATGTTGATACATTGTACCCAGTTCAGACTCAGTGAGGGGCAGTGGGAGCAGGGAGAAGAGAGTTTTCTACTGCATGTTGATACATTGTACCCAGTTCAGACTCAGTGAGTGGGAGTGGGAGCAGGGAGAAGAGAGTTTTCTGCTTCATGTTGATACATTGTACCCAGTTCAGGCTCAGTGAGTGGGAGTGGGAGCAGGGAGAAGAGAGTTTTCTACTGCATGTTGATACATTGTACCCAGTTCAGGCTCAGTGAGCGGCAGTGGGAGCAGGGAGAAGAGAGTTTTCTACTTCATGTTGATACATTGTACCCAGTTCAGACTCAGTGAGTGGGAGTGGGAGCAGGGAGAAGAGAGTTTTCTACTGCATGTTGGTACATTGTACCCAGTTCAGGCTCAGTGAGGGGCAGTGGGAGCAGGGAGAAGAGAGTTTTCTACTTCATGTTGACACATTGTACCCAGTTCAGACTCAGTGAGTGGGAGTGGGAGCAGGGAGAAGAGAGTTTTCTACTGCATGTTGGTACATTGTACCCAGTTCAGACTCAGTGAGTGGGAGTGGGAGCAGGGAGAAGAGAGTTTTCTACTGCATGTTGATACATTGTACCCAGTTCAGACTCAGTGAGTGGGAGTGGGAGCAGGGAGAAGAGAGTTTTCTACTGCATGTTGACACATTGTACCCAGTTCAGGCTCAGTGAGTGGGAGTGGGAGCAGGGAGAAGAGAGTTTTCTACTCCATGTTGATACATTGTACCCAGTTCAGACTCAGTGAGTGGGAGTGGGAGCAGGGAGAAGAGAGTTTTCTACTGCATGTTGGTACATTGTACCCAGTTCAGACTCAGTGAGTGGGAGTGGGAGCAGGGAGAAGAGAGTTTTCTACTTCATGTTGATACATTGTACCCAGTTCAGGCTCAGTGAGTGGGAGTGGGAGCAGGGAGAAGAGAGTTTTCTACTGCATGTTGGTACATTGTACCCAGTTCAGGCTCAGTGAGTGGGAGTGGGAGCAGGGAGAAGAGAGTTTTCTACTTCATGTTGGTACATTGTACCCAGTTCAGACTCAGTGAGTGGGAGTGGGAGCAGGGAGAAGAGAGTTTTCTACTGCATGTTGGTACATTGTACCCAGTTCAGACTCAGTGAGTGGGAGTGGGAGCAGGGAGTAGAGAGTTTTCTACTGCATGTTGATACATTGTACCCAGTTCAGACTCAGTGAGTGGGAGTGGGAGCAGGGAGAAGAGAGTTTTCTACTGCATGTTGGTACATTGTACCCAGTTCAGACTCAGTGAGTGGGAGTGGGAGCAGGGAGAAGAGAGTTTTCTACTGCATGTTGGTACATTGTACCCAGTTCAGACTCAGTGAGTGGGAGTGGGAGCAGGGAGAAGAGAGTTTTCTACTTCATGTTGGTACATTGTACCCAGTTTAGACTCAGTGAGTGGGAGTGGGAGCAGGGAGAAGAGAGTTTTCTACTTCATGTTGATACATTGTACCCAGTTCAGGCTCAGTTTTTGGGAGTGGGAGCAGGGAGAAGAGAGTTTTCTACTGCATGTTGGTACATTGTACCCAGTTCAGACTCAGTGAGTGGGAGTGGGAGCAGGGAGAAGAGAGTTTTCTACTTCATGTTGATACATTGTACCCAGTTTAGGCTCAGTGAGTGGGAGTGGGAGCAGGGAGAAGAGAGTTTTCTACTGCATGTTGATACATTGTACCCAGTTCAGGCTCAGTGAGTGGGAGTGGGAGCAGGGAGAAGAGAGTTTTCTACTTCATGTTGACACATTGTACCCAGTTCAGACTCAGTGAGTGGGATTGGGAGCAGGGAGAAGAGAGTTTTCTACTGCATGTTGATACATTGTACCCAGTTCAGACTCAGTGAGGGGCAGTGGGAGCAGGGAGAAAAGAGTTTTCTACTGCATGTTGATACATTGTACCCAGTTCAGGCTCAGTGAGGGGCAGTGGGAGCAGGGAGAAGAGAGTTTTCTACTGCATGTTGATACATTGTACCCAGTTCAGACTCAGTGAGTGGGAGTGGGAGCAGGGAGAAGAGACTTTTCTACTTCATGTTGATACATTGTACCCAGTTCAGACTCAGTGAGTGGGAGTGTGAGCAGGGAGAAGAGAGTTTTCTACTGCATGTTGGTACATTGTACCCAGTTCAGGCTCAGTGAGGGGCAGTGGGAGCAGGGAGAAGAGAGTTTTCTACTTCACGTTGATACATTGTACCCAGTTCAGGCTCAGTGAGGGGCAGTGGGAGCAGGGAGAAGAGAGTTTTCTACTGCATGTTGGTACATTGTACCCAGTTCAGGCTCAGTGAGTGGGAGTGGGAGCAGGGAGAAGAGAGTTTTCTACTCCATGTTGACACACTGTACCCAGTTCAGACTCAGTGAGTGGGAGTGGGAGCAGGGAGAAGAGAGTTTTCTACTGCATGTTGATACATTGTACCCAGTTCAGGCTCAGTGAGTGGGAGTGGGAGCAGGGAGAAGAGAGTTTTCTACTGCATGTTGATACATTGTACCCAGTTCAGACTCAGTGAGTGGGAGTGGGAGCAGGGAGAAGAGAGTTTTCTACTGCATGTTGATACATTGTACCCAGTTCAGACTCAGTGAGCGGCAGTGGGAGCAGGGAGAAGAGAGATTTCTACTTCATGTTGATACATTGTACCCAGTTCAGACTCAGTGAGTGGGAGTGGGAGCAGGGAGAAGAGAGTTTTCTACTTCATGTTGATACATTGTACCCAGTTTAGACTCAGTGAGGGGCAGTGGGAGCAGGGAGAAGAGAGTTTTCTACTTCATGTTGATACATTGTACCCAGTTCAGGCTCAGTGAGTGGGAGTGGGAGCAGGGAGAAGAGAGTTTTCTACTTCTTGTTGGTACTTTGTACCCAGTTCAGACTCAGTGAGTGGGAGTGGGAGCAGGGAGAAGAGAGTTTTCTACTGCATGTTGGTACATTGTACCCAGTTCAGGCTCAGTGAGTGGGAGTGGGAGCAGGGAGAAGAGAGTTTTCTACTGCATGTTGATACATTGTACCCAGTTCAGACTCAGTGAGTGGGAGTGGGAGCAGGGAGAAGAGAGTTTTCTACTCCATGTTGATACATTGTACCCAGTTCAGACTCAGTGAGGGGCAGTGGGAGCAGGGAGAAGAGAGTTTTCTACTGCATGTTGATACATTGTACCCAGTTCAGACTCAGTGAGTGGGAGTGGGAGCAGGGAGAAGAGAGTTTTCTACTGCATGTTGATACATTGTACCCAGTTCAGACTCAGTGAGGGGCAGTGGGAGCAGGGAGAAGAGAGTTTTCTACTGCATGTTGATACATTGTACCCAGTTCAGACTCAGTGAGTGGGAGTGGGAGCAGGGAGAAGAGAGTTTTCTGCTTCATGTTGATACATTGTACCCAGTTCAGGCTCAGTGAGTGGGATTGGGAGCAGGGAGAAGAGAGTTTTCTACTGCATGTTGATACATTGTACCCAGTTCAGGCTCAGTGAGCGGCAGTGGGAGCAGGGAGAAGAGAGTTTTCTACTTCATGTTGATACATTTTACCCAGTTCAGACTCAGTGAGTGGGAGTGGCAGCAGGGAGAAGAGAGTTTTCTACTGCATGTTGGTACATTGTACCCAGTTCAGGCTCAGTGAGGGGCAGTGGGAGCAGGGAGAAGAGAGTTTTCTACTTCATGTTGACACATTGTACCCAGTTCAGACTCAGTGAGTGGGAGTGGGAGCAGGGAGAAGAGAGTTTTCTACTGCATGTTGGTACATTGTACCCAGTTCAGACTCAGTGAGTGGGAGTGGGAGCAGGGAGAAGAGAGTTTTCTACTGCATGTTGATACATTGTACCCAGTTCAGACTCAGTGAGTGGGAGTGGGAGCAGGGAGAAGAGAGTTTTCTACTGCATGTTGACACATTGTACCCAGTTCAGGCTCAGTGAGTGGGAGTGGGAGCAGGGAGAAGAGAGTTTTCTACTCCATGTTGATACATTGTACCCAGTTCAGACTCAGTGAGTGGGAGTGGGAGCAGGGAGAAGAGAGTTTTCTACTGCATGTTGGTACATTGTACCCAGTTCAGACTCAGTGAGTGGGAGTGGGAGCAGGGAGAAGAGAGTTTTCTACTTCATGTTGATACATTGTACCCAGTTCAGGCTCAGTGAGTGGGAGTGGGAGCAGGGAGAAGAGAGTTTTCTACTGCATGTTGCTACATTGTACCCAGTTCAGGCTCAGTGAGTGGGAGTGGGAGCAGGGAGAAGAGAGTTTTCTACTTCATGTTGGTACATTGTACCCAGTTCAGACTCAGTGAGTGGGAGTGGGAGCAGGGAGAAGAGAGTTTTCTACTGCATGTTGGTACATTGTACCCAGTTCAGACTCAGTGAGTGGGAGTGGGAGCAGGGAGAAGAGAGTTTTCTACTGCATGTTGATACATTGTACCCAGTTCAGACTCAGTGAGTGGGAGTGGGAGCAGGGAGAAGAGAGTTTTCTACTGCATGTTGGTACATTGTACCCTGTTCAGATTCAGTGAGTGGGAGTGGGAGCAGGGAGAAGAGAGTTTTCTACTGCATGTTGGTACATTGTACCCAGTTCAGACTCAGTCAGTGGGAGTGGGAGCAGGGAGAAGAGAGTTTTCTACTTCATGTTGGTACATTGTACCCAGTTTAGACTCAGTGAGTGGGAGTGGGAGCAGGGAGAAGAGAGTTTTCTACTTCATGTTGATACATTGTACCCAGTTCAGGCTCAGTTTTTGGGAGTGGGAGCAGGGAGAAGAGAGTTTTCTACGGCATGTTGGTACATTGTACCCAGTTCAGACTCAGTGAGTGGGAGTGGGAGCAGGGAGAAGAGAGTTTTCTACTTCATGTTGATACATTGTACCCTGTTTAGGCTCAGTGAGTGGGAGTGGGAGCAGGGAGAAGAGAGTTTTCTACTGCATGTTGATACATTGTACCCAGTTCAGGCTCAGTGAGTGGGAGTGGGAGCAGGGAGAAGAGAGTTTTCTACTTCATGTTGACACATTGTACCCAGTTCAGACTCAGTGAGTGGGAGTGGGAGCAGGGAGAAGAGAGTTTTCTACTGCATGTTGATACATTGTACCCAGTTCAGACTCAGTGAGGGGCAGTGGGAGCAGGGAGAAGAGAGTTTTCTACTGCATGTTGATACATTGTACCCAGTTCAGGCTCAGTGAGGGGCAGTGGGAGCAGGGAGAAGAGAGTTTTCTACTGCATGTTGATACATTGTACCCAGTTCAGACTCAGTGAGTGGGAGTGGGAGCAGGGAGAAGAGAGTTTTCTACTTCATGTTGATACATTGTACCCAGTTCAGACTCAGTGAGTGGGAGTGGGAGCAGGGAGAAGAGAGTTTTCTACTGCATGTTGGTACATTGTACCCAGTTCAGGCTCAGTGAGGGGCAGTGGGAGCAGGGAGAAGAGAGTTTTCTACTTCACGTTGATACATTGTACCCAGTTCAGGCTCAGTGAGGGGCAGTGGGAGCAGGGAGAAGAGAGTTTTCTACTGCATGTTGGTACATTGTACCCAGTTCAGGCTCAGTGAGTGGGAGTGGGAGCAGGGAGAAGAGAGTTTTCTACTCCATGTTGACACATTGTACCCAGTTCAGACTCAGTGAGTGGGAGTGGGAGCAGGGAGAAGAGAGTTTTCTACTGCATGTTGATACATTGTACCCAGTTCAGGCTCAGTGAGTGGGAGTGGGAGCAGGGAGAAGAGAGTTTTCTACTGCATGTTGATACATTGTTGGGAACTGGACAGGGCAGTTCTGATGAATCATGCACTCCCAGCTGCTTATGCTGATGAATATTTCCAGCTTTATTTTTTTTTTACTTTTAAATTTCAAGATTCATCTTCTGCAATTATTATTTTTACAGATCTGTATTTCATTTGATCCCAGCCATGTTTTCAATTTGTGATTAGTAGTTTTTCAGTTTTGTGTATCCATGCACAGAGTGTGAGACAGCATTTATTGCCAATCCCTACTTGCCCTTGAGAAGGTGGTAGTGAGCTGCCTTCTTGAACGGCTGCAGTCTTTGTGGTGTAGGTACACCCACAGTGTTGTAATTATGATACAACCTTTCAGAGCCAATAATTAAACTTGGCTCAAATATATTAAGAGGAGAAATGAAAGCAAAATGTTACTTAAAAGGTACTGAGACATGATATTTATTCATGTGCTGATATAATACACTGCTATTTAATTGATTTATTATCCTGTGTGAGCTGCTCCACCTGTGTTTTCCAACTCATCTTTTGAAGACTCCAACCGAACAAAGAAAGCATCAAATTTAAATCAGCAACCTCGAACTTTATATTTACCCCCTTTCAGAGTTAGGTGATTTTTTTGTGCTAAGCAGACTTCATACAATCCAAAGGAAGAAATTTTATTAAATGGAAGTGATTTCCATCCCATCTGAACTGGGTATTCTTAATTATTGCACACGTGTCCTCTGAAGGCTGCGGCACATTTGTAACATTTAACTGTTAAACTGGCCTCTGAGTTTAAGATCGCTGCTCTAAATGGAGAAATCCAACTCAGATGATAGTTGTAACTGTTTGTAAATATCAGGCTCCAGGTCAGTTGCTGGAATTGTCTTTTTAAAGATTTTGTATGAGTAACACATTTGTTGTGTGATGTTTGATGTGTAACTTATGGACACTGGCTCATATTTGTAAAGTTAAATGCTGGTCTCTTTTATAATGATTGGTGCAATAACCACATAGTGTTTGTTTTCTTATTTTGAATGCAAATGTGAGGCTGTTTTCAGGATGAGCTGTCTTTCTAAAGCTGAGACATCCATATGAGTAATCCAGAGGCCCAGGCTCATGCTCTGAGGTCACAGGTTCAAATCCCACCACAGCAGCTGGTGGAATTTAAATTCAATTAATAAATCTGCAATCACAAGCAATGAGACTAACATCAGTTTTTGTAAAAACACATCTGATTACTCATGTCGTTTAGGGAAGGAAATTTACCATCCTCACCTGGTCTGGCCTACATGTGACTGATAAATAACAATAAGTAAGGTAAGCAAAATAAATAAAATAAGAATAAGAAAAAAGTGCGCTAATTAAACTGATTTCCTGGTGGTAATTTAGCCTGGAATCACCATGGGTGATATTAATAATTAACACATTCCCATGACATCTCAGTTTACCAAAGTCTGTCTCAATCCATGTAAGTGATAAATGGGTTCTCATAATAGCGGGAGGTTAATTTATTAGTGAATCTTCATCTACTGTACCCAATATTTCATGCTGCCATTTATCCATTGATGCGTTTTTGACATCCAAAAGTTTCAGAAATATTCCCAAACAGAAACAGACTGTCACTCCAACAAGTCTATGTTTAGATTCCCCAACAGAATTAGTCCTAATCTCACAGACCCGCCAATCCGCCACGCTCTTTCTCCCCTTGTCATTCCGTCACATTTTTAACATGTTCTATGTTGCCCTGGTCTCTGCTTCAATCATTGACTCTGCTAATACATTTCATAGTCTCCATGGAGAAAGCAACTCATCCAGCTCAGGAATAGAGCCCAAATGTTCAGGTATTTCTCCCGAGCTGTACTTCCACACACGAGGCAGAATGCCACTGACTGAGCTGGATCCTTTCTGTCCCCTCAGCTCCAATCCTACCATGTGGAGCTGAACAACAATTTTCACTGATTGACATTTAATCCAATAAAACACCGCAAAGCACTTCACAGGAGCATTCCCAAAGACCCACCCAGAAGTAAATATTAGGATGGGTGGCCAGTAATGTGGTAGAAGGGGTAAGTTTTAAGGAGCATCTTAAATGAATGGAGAGAGAGTGGACAGAGGTGGAGAGTTTGAGGGAGTGAATTCTATCACTTGCAGCCTCAGCAGCTGAAAGTGAATGAAGGATGAAAGTGAGATGAGAGCTTCATAGTGAATTGACTCTAACTTTCTGAAATGGTCTGATCCATTTTTCAGAAGTGAGTCAAATCGTGGAGTCACAGGAAAGTACAACACAGGAGGAGATGGTTTGACCCACTGTGCCTACAAAGGCAGTGCAACCAGTCCCACTTCCCCACCCTTTCCCCACACAGAAGGCGGCATGACCCACTGTGTCTGCAAGAGCTGTGCAACCTGTCCCACATCCGCACTCTTTCCCCACACAGAAGGAGATGGTTTCACCCACTGTGTCTGCAAGAGCTCTGAAACCAGTCCCACATCCGCAGCCTTTTCCCACACAGGAGAAAATGGTTAGACCCACTGTGTCTGCAAGAGCTGTGAAACCAGTCCCACATCCCCACCCTTTCCCCACACAGGAGGAGATGGTTAGACCCACTGTGTCTGCAAGAGCTGTGAAACCAGTCCAACATCCCCACCCTTTCCCCACACAGGAGGAGATGGTTTGACCCACTGTGTCTGTCAGAGCTGTGAAACCAGTCCCACATCCACACTCTTTCCCCACACAGGAGGAGATGGTTTGACCCACTGTGTCTGCAAGAGCTGTGAAACCGGTCCCACATCCACACCCTTTCCCCACACAGGAGGAGATGGTTTGACCCACTGTGTCTGTAAGAGCTGTGTAACCAGTCCCACATCCACACCCTTTCCCCACACAGGAGGAGATGGTTTGACCCACTGTGTCTGTAAGAGCTGTGAAACCAGTCCCACATCCACACCCTTTCCCCACACAGGAGGAGATGGTTTGACCCACTGTGTCTGTAAGAGCTGTGTAACCAGTCCCACATCCACACCCTTTCCCCACACAGGAGGAGATGGTTAGACCCACTGTGTCTGTAAGAGCTGTGTAACCAGTCCCACATCCACACCCTTTCCCCACACAGGAGGAGATGGTTTGACCCACTGTGTCTGTAAGAGCTGTGTAACCAGTTCCACATCCGCACACTTTCCCCACACAGGAGGAGATGGTTTGACCCACTGTGTCTGCAAGAGCTGTGTAACCAGTCCCACATCCGCACACTTTCCCCACACAGGAGGAGATGGTTTGACCCACTGTGTCTGTAAGAGCTGTGTAACCAGTCCCACATCCACACCCTTTCCCCACACAGGAGGAGATGGTTTGACCCACTGTGTCTGTAAGAGCTGTGTAACCAGTCCCACATCCACACCCTTTCCCCACACAGGAGGAGATGGTTTGACCCACTGTGTCTGTAAGAGCTGTGAAACCGGTCCCACATCCACACCCTTTCCCCACACAGGAGGAGATGGTTAGACCCACTGTGTCTGTAAGAGCTGTGTAACCAGTCCCACATCCACACCCTTTCCCCACACAGGAGGAGATGGTTTGACCCACTGTGTCTGTAAGAGCTGTGTAACCAGTCCCACATCCCCACCCTTTCCCCACACAGGAGGAGATGGTTAGACCCACTGTGTCTGTAAGAGCTGTGTAACCAGTCCCACATCCACACTCTTTCCCCACACAGGAGATGGTTTGACCCACTGTGTCTGTAAGAGCTGTGTAACCAGTCCCACATCCGCACCCTTTCCCCACACAGGAGGAGATGGTTTGACCCACTGTGTCTGTAAGAGCTGTGTAACCAGTCCCACATCCACACTCTTTCCCCACACAGGAGGAGATGGTTTGACCCACTGTGTCTGTAAGAGCTGTGTAACCAGTCCCACATCCACACTCTTTCCCCACACAGGAGGAGATGGTTTGACCCACTGTGTCTGTAAGAGCTGTGAAACCCAGTCCCACATCCACACCCTTGCCCCACACAGGAGGAGATGGTTTGACCCACTGTGTCTGTAAGAGCTGTGTAACCAGTCCCACATCCACACCCTTTCCCCACACAGGAGGAGATGGTTTGACCCACTGTGTCTGTAAGAGCTGTGTAACCAGTCCCACATCCACACTCTTTCTCCACATTGCTACAGATTTTCCTCCTCCTCATCTTCCCTTTTCAAGGCTGCAATCCATTCTGTCTGCACCATCGTATTAGGCAGTGATTTCCAATAAATCACTTTCCATTTTAAATAAAACACCTTATTGCCTCTGGTACTTCGGATTCTCATCTTAAATCAGTGCCATCTGGTTATCGACCCTCCATCCATTTGAAGCAGTTTCTCTTTAATTTCTCTATCTGAACCTGTCATGATTTTAATCAGCTCGATCACAATTCCTGTTTTTCCTTCTCGGCTTTCAGAAGAACAACCTCAGATTCTGCCGTCCATGAACTAAACTGTACTTGCTCATGTCTGAATTGGAACGCGGGTTTGTATCGTCACAACCACAACCCGTTTTCTCCATGTCCCATTTGGGGTGGGGGGTGAGGTGGGCGGGGTGTGGGGGTGGCGGGGAACAAGATATTTTTTAGCTGAAGAGTTAATGGATAACTGCAGCATTGGAAAATTTTAGGGAATATTTTCTGGAAGTGAATGGACACATAAAAAGCTTGGAACTGTGCAGCAGTCAATATCCAAGGGGGTACAAAGAGAAGATATTTGACTGCTCTCCATTTACCGACCTCTCATACAATTGTTACATGTAGTAACTAATTACACCACAGAAACATGTACCAAGGTGAGTTGCAAGTTACCTAAAGCTGGTATTAACAAGCTGAAGTTTCAGATTGTTGCCACAATAATTGCAGTTGTCCTCATTCCGTTTCTGTTACTTTTGGACAGTGATAAGATGCAAGGCACAAGGAATAAACTAACTGAAGGGATGGTGCTGCGAGGCTAAATGTGGGGGATAAAAGGATAAGTTTTTCTGCTTGATGTTCACACCGGCAGAAATATCACTCCTGATCAAACAATCACAGCCACTATTTCAAAGCAGCACGCCAAACCGAGAGGTGCAACTTCCTATAATTTTATATTTCCCAACACCATAGTTGTTTTTTCACGCTCATTCTGCCATTTTATAACCCAATCCAGCTAAATATATTTTCTTATCTTGTATCCTGTTCGTTTGAAGTCAAGACATAGAGCAAATTCAGTGTGTTTTCTTGCCATTTCTTGAATGAGATTTTGGAACCAGGCTAGCTGAAGGACACTTTTATCAGTGCCAATCCTTCATTGTCTTTCACTGTTTAAAACAGGTACTGTTATCATCAACAAACAAAAACAGAATTACCTGGAAAAACTCAGCAGGTCTGGCAGCATTGGCGGAGAAGAAAAGAGTTGACGTTTCGAGTCCTCATGACCCTTCGACAGAACTTGATTTCGAGTCCAAGAAAGAGTTGAAATATAAGCTGGTTTAAGGTGTGTGTGTGGGGGGGCGGAGAGAGAGAGAGAGACAGAGGTGCTTGTGTAGACAAACAAGCAGTGATAGAAGCAGATCATCAAAAGATGTCAGTGACAATGGTACAAAAGAACACATAGGTGTTAAAGTTAAAGTTGGTGATATTATCTAAACGAATGTGCTAATTAAGAATGGATGGTCGGGCACTCAAGGTACAGCTCTAGTGGGGGTGGGGGGTGCATAAAAGATTTTAAAATATTTAAAAATAATGGAAATAGGTGGGAAAAGAAAATTCTATAAAATTTATAGGGAAAAAAAAGGGGAAAAAAGGGGGGAAACAGAAAGGGGGTGGGGATGGGGGAGGGAGCTCACGACCTAAAGTTATTGAATTCAATATTCAGACTGGAAGGCTGTAAAGTGCCTAGTCGGAAGATGAGGTGTTGTTCCTCCAGTTTGCGTTGGGCTTCACTGGAACAATGCAGCAAGCCAAGGACAGACATGTGGGCAAGAGAGCAGGGTGGAGTGTTAAAATGGCAAGCGACAGGGAGGTTTGGGTCATTCTTGCGGACAGACCACAGGTGTTCTGCAAAGCGGTCGCCCAGTTTACGTTTGGTCTCTCCAATGTAGAGGAGACCACATTGGGAGCAACGAATGCAGTAGACTAAGTTGGGGGAAATGCAAGTGAAATGCTGCTTCACTTGAAAGGAATGTTTGGGCCCTTGGACGGTGAGGAGAGAGGAAGTGAAGGGGCAGGTGTTACATCTTTTGCGTGGGCATGGGGTGGTGCCATAGGAGGGGGTTGAGGAGTAGGGGGTGATGGAGGAGTGGACCAGGGTGTCCCGGAGGGAGCGATCCCTACAGAATGCCGATAAAGGGGGTGAAGGGAAGATGTGTTTGGTGGTGGCATCATGCTGGAGTTGGCGGAAATGGCGGAGGATGATCCTTTGAATGCGGAGGCTGGTGGGGTGATAAGTGAGGACAAGGGGGACCCTATCATGTTTCTGGGAGGGAGGAGAAGGCATGAGGGCGGATGCATGGGAGAAGGGCCGGACACGATTGAGGGCCCTGTCAACGACCGTGGGTGGAAAACCTCGGTTAAGGAAGAAGGAGGACATGTCAGAGGAGCCGTTTTTGAAGGTAGCATCATCGGAATAGATAAGGGCCCAAATTTCCAGCATCCGCAGTTTTCTTTGTTTTCACCTCTCTCTCTATCTCTCCGCCCCCCCCCACACACACACCTTAAACCAGCTTATATTTCAACTCTTTCTTGGACTCGAAATCAAGTTCTGTCGAAGGGTCATGAGGACTCGAAACGTCAACTCTTTTCTTCTCCGCCGATGCTGCCAGACCTGCTGAGTTTTTCCAAGTTAACGGCTGCCATTTTGTCGGGGGCAAGCAGCGCAGAGCGCATGTGCGGTCACCATCTTTGTAGGGGGCAATGTCCAACAGGGAGCATGCGTGGCTGCCATATTTACAGAGGCTGCAGACCTGGATGAATGACCCACAGGAGGGACAATAAACCAGAGATGGAGTTTGGTGTGAAAGGAGATAGGGTTGTTGTAAAACAGGAGATCAGGGTCACAGTCAGAAACAACAACAACCATCTGTTAACATCATACATCATCCCAGTGAGCTTCACAGGGAAATTATAAAACAAAGTGTGACACCCAGACACAGGAGGAGATATAAGGGCAGGTGACCAAAAATAGTTAAATAGACGGTTGGTTGTACGGAATTTGATTATTACCGAAAAAAGAGACAAGCTGTCAAAGCTTTTCGACTTGCACTCACCAGGACAGACGCAAGAATCCCAAATTTCAGAGGGAACAACAATTTCTACAGTATGAGAAAAGGGTGCAGATTGGTTGACCAGTCAGCTCTGATTGGTTGTTGTCATGGAGAACACAGCCAGGAGCTGTCATCCTCTGCGCTTTTGTTTAATTCCACAATAGGCCCCGTGCCTGGACTTGTTCCTTCTGCCTGCAGAGGACAGGTCCCAGTGGATGAACATAGGGAGCTTCTAGCAAGTGTAAGTGAGCCACATTACAAGCCTGACTGATACTTTTTGAAATTTGATATTCTTCCCTCTATCCTGATGAGTACAAGATAAAACATTTTGCCAAAATGTCTTTTTTCATTGTCTCTACATTGGAGAGACCAAACGTAAACTGGGCGACCGCTTTGCAGAACACCTGCGGTCTGTCCGCAAGAATGACCCAAACCTCCCTGTCGCTTGCCATTTTAACACTCCACCCTGCTCTCTTGCCCACATGTCTGTCCTTGGCTTGCTGCATTGTTCCAGTGAAGCCCAACGCAAACTGGAGGAACAACACCTCATCTTCCGACTAGGCACCTTACAGCCTTCCGGTCTGAATATTGAATTCAATAACTTTAGGTCGTGAGCTCCCTCCCCCATCCCCACCCCCTTTCTGTTTCCCCCTTTTTCCCCTTTTTTTTCCCTATAAATTTTATAGATTTTTCTTTTCCCACCTATTTCCATTATTTTTAAATATTTTAAAATCTTTTATGCTCCCCCCACCCCCACTAGAACTGTACCTTGAGTGCCCTACCATCCATTCTTAATTAGCACATTCGTTTAGATAATATCACCAACTTTAACTTTAACACCTATGTGTTCTTTTGTACCATTGTCGCTGACATCTTTTGATGATCTGCTTCTATCACTGCTTGTTTGTCTACACAAGCACCTCTGTCTCTCTATCTCTCTCCGCCCCCCACACACACACCTTAAACCAGCTTATATTTCAACTCTTTCTTGGACTCGAAATCAAGTTCTGTCGAAGGGTCATGAGGACTCGAAACGTCAACTCTTTTCTTCTCCGCCGATGCTGCCAGACCTGCTGAGTTTTTCCAGGTAATTCTGTTTTTGTTTTGGATTTCCAGCATCCGCAGTTTTCTTTGTCTTTATCTCTGTGTTATGGAATGTTATTCTGTATGTGAGTGTGATTTTGCCCCGTGCCTGTTTATTTCTCTATGCATGTGTGTGAGAGAGAGGTTTTGTTTGTGTTACATGTTGTTTCTGTGCCTGTGTGTTTTTATGTGTGAATGCTTGTGGTTGTGTGTGTGTGTGTGTGTGTGTGTGTGTGTGTGTGTGTGTGTGTGTGTGTGTGTGTGTGTGTGTGTGTGTGTGTGTGTGTGTGTGTGTGCGTATGTGTCTTTGCCTGTATGTGTGTGAGTGTAGTTGTGGTTGTGTGTGTGTATGCATTTACGTGTGTGTGTGTGTGTGTAAGGATATGTGTGTGTGGGGGTATGAGTAAGAATTTGTATTTCACATGCTCACAATCACACACTGATGCATTGCCTCTCTCAGACACACAAACACACTGGCACACAAACACATACACAGTTACACATACAGGAACACGGATTAAAACATGCACAAACACAAACATGCACAGACTCACACACACACAGAAATGTGCACACACTTGCACACAAGTAGCATTCAGTGACGCACAGTGTCAGACTCACATACTTTCACACAATCTTAGCTTCTGACACATTATCATTAGCAGTCACACGTACTCACAAAAGTGCACACACAAACATTCCTATGTACAATCACATGCAGAGAAACAGAATCACACAGGTTTTTGTATAACAGATGATGAAATGAAATAAAATTGCGATTATTGCCTGTTCCATGTGTAAACTTGCATTGGGTAAGTAAGATGAGAGTGATTAAAGACTGGCGTAAGAGAAGTGACTTCTGGTTCATGGAGCACTGGGAACATTATTTGATAATGTGGTGGCTCTAACATTGCTCAGGATTTCACCTGAACTGTGCTGGGACTATCGTCCTGCTGAGTCCTATAACTAGGGAAATACAGCGGGATTTGAAATAAATAAAGAGTGAAGTTTTCTTGTCGAGGAAGATTGTGCAAGTTAAAGGGAACTGCCAAGGCAATAGATCAAGATAATATATGAGAGAATTATGATTAGAGAATGGCAGTGAGAGATATTGATTGAAATCTTCAGAAAGGTTTTACAAAAACAGCGACAATACTGAACTAAGGGCTCAGTGTAAGAATACCCGCAGCATCCATAAAAGAACGATGAATTGTCAGCTCAAATGGAAATGCATTTGTATGACATGATGCCCATTACGGAAATTCTTGAGAAACAAGTGGCTGAAGGTTTACAGGTGGTAGGCGAGATGTTTGCAGTCCGTATACCCATGATCTTAACAAATGGTTGAGCAGGCCGGAAAGATTCAATTGTCTATTGTTGCCCCTAATTTATAAGTTCTTAAGTTTGCATTTATTTACATCCTAGAGTTCTTTAGGATCTGACCTACCAATAATAGATGCATCAGGCATTACCATGCGATCTTAAATAACTCTGAATTATTTGTAACTATTGCAGTGAGGTAACAGTAAGTCCATTATTGAAGAAATGAGGGAGAGAAGAGCAGTGACCTACAGGCTAGTGACCTAACATCAGCAACATGGTAAATGCTGGAGTCAATTATAAATAATGTTAACAGGACACATAAAGTGTTAAGATTGGGCAGTGGTAACAAGGATTAATGAAAGGGGAATCTTGTTTAGGAAGCCTGATGTATGTGTTTGAGGATATAACTAGTGCAATAGATATGGGGCGGGGGTAGTACATTTAGAATGTTAGAAAGATTTTGATAGGGCCCAGTGCAGCCATGATGGGCCGAATGTCCTCCTTCTGTGCCAGAAAAATTCTGAGATTGTCTGATTCTTTGGGCTTCACACAAAAGAGGTTACTTGGGAAAATTTGAGTGCATGAGATTCCGGTCAATATACTAGCCTGGATTGAGAACTGGTTAACGGGCATAAAACAGAGATAGGGTAAAATGGGTAGATTTCAGGTTGGCAGACAGCTACTAGTGAGCACTGCAATTATCACTGAGTGGGGTCCTACTCACAACATATCTCAATGATTTGCATATCGTCAGTAAATGTAATCCTTCCAAGTTTGCATCTGAAATAAAACTAGCAGGAAATGTGAATTCTGAGGAAGAGGCAAAGGTCCTTCAAAGAGATTTTGAGAAGCCAAGTGAGTGGGGAAAAATGGCAGATGGAAGCTGGAAAAATGTGAGCTAATCCACTTTGGTAGGAAACCCAGTCATGCAGAATGTTTCTTAAATGGTGAGCGGCTGAGAGGTGTTGAATTTTAATCGGGCTTCTGATGAAACATTCAGGTACTGTCATCAATAAAGAATGCTGATTGCATGTTGTCATTTATTACTAGAAGAGTTACGTATGTTATTAAATATGTCTCACTGCAATGATAAGGAACCTTGCTGAGGCAGTACCTGGATTACTATGTGCAATTTTGGTCTCTGAACCTAAGGAATAATGTAGATGTATAGAGCGATGGCAGCGAAATTTCACGGAAATAATTCCTGGGATGGAGGATTGTCCTATGAGGAAAGGTAACATAGCCTGGAAGTTTATCCTCTGCACCGACAGGATTTGTGTAGGATGTTTCCCCTGGCTGGTTGTTCTAGAACCAGGGGGCATAATGTCAGAGACATGGACAGGGCACATAATCCGAGAAGGGGAAGTGTTTTCTTTTCCAATCAAAGGGTGGTGAAACTGGAATTATCTGACCAACAGGGCTGTAGAGGCTCTGCTGTGGAGCATGTTCAAGACTGAGATCGATTGTTTCCTGCAGATTAAAAATATCAAGCAAATAGTGCAGGGCAATCATGTTCAAGGATCAGACATGATCTCACGGAATGATGGAGCGGGGTTAAAGGGATAAAGGACGTACCCCTGCTCCTGTTTCATATTTTCTAATACGATGGAAGTGTTCATCAGCATAACTGGGGATGGAGAGAAAATGTGTTTGTAATCCAGCTCAGGTAAACTGGAGAATGCAGTTTGTGAAGATACTCAGACATCTGTCAGACAGGGGAGAGGAACTGCTCTATAGTGAATGGAATCAGTGACTGAAACTGAAGACAATGGCTTCAATGTCTTCAATGTTTAAAGGACAAGAACAATAATACAGTTACACATGTTTTATAGAACAAATAACTGGATAGGGACACTTACCAGGCACACCAACAATTGCAAGGATGGGATAGAAACCTGCTTGAATAACCATAAGTACATCTTCGATCCGCGCTGCTAATGATACCCAATCTTGTGAAAGCCAGTAAAGACCCTGGGATAAGCCCCTGTTATTGGCTGGAATGTTCAGGTCCATTATTCCGAGATTCTGATCCATTGTTGAAATATTCCATTCCATTGTTGTCGGATTCTGATCTCTCTCCTCTCTCCTTTCTCTCTCTCTCTCTCTCTCTCAAGCTTCTGATCACTGTTAATTGCTGTTATAGATGCTCCCGCACACAGTTTGGTATAAAACATGGAAACATGCCCCTTGTTAATAAAAGAGGGACCCCCCAGTGACAGAGTTAGGTTCCTTGGAGACTGACGTTAATTACAGCCACTGAACAAACATCCATCCAACACGTTTTATATAGCAATACAGTAGTGGACTTATCGGGTCCCAGTGGGATGCATGGGGCCCACTGATGGTAGGAAAGGCAGAAATAGCAGATGGCCGGACTTTAGTCTTTCACAGAGTGTCAGAGTCACACAGTGCAGAAGAGACCCATTGGTCCATCGAGTCTGCACCGACAAGTGAAATACGCCTGAGTCACCTAACTAATTCCATTTACCAGCACTTGGCCCAAAGCCTTGTACGTTATGAGGTACCAAGTATTCCACCCCTCTTAAAGCAGTTTATATTTCACCACTCTTCTATTTTTACTTAGTTCTGTTGAAGGGTCATTCGGACCCGAAACATTAACTGTGCCTCTCTCCGCAGATGCTGCCAGACATGCTGAGTTTTTCCAGGTATTTTTCCTTTTGTTTTGGATTTCCAGCAACCACAGATGTTTTGCATTGATCATGTTACTGAATGTTCACCAACCTGGCAGCAGCCATAATGTCATCATTCTGAAGTAGGCCGCTATTCCCACCTGCTTCCAACATCTTTCAGAACCCGATATTTGCCTCTTGGAGATCGAGCTTGCACCCTGGGTGCATGACTCTAAATACACATAAACTCACCACTCCCCCCGCCAAATGTCCAAGTGAAAATGATGCGGAAATACCGAGAGCAATGGAGCCTCCAGCAACATCGCGGAACAGCCCATTTTTATGCTGAAGTGATGCATCTGATTCCTAAACGGCTTGGAATTAAACATGCCCTGCAACCTGGAGCAGGTGTTCAAGTCCATGGTGTTCTGCACCCTTCACACTGTTAACAAGTAGAGACAAATAATGAAGCCGTTAATTGCTTTATGCAGTGATGCAATAAAGGCTAATTTGTGTCATTTCTTTCTGCACTGTCCAGCTGGTGAGAGCCTGAGCGAAGGACTTGCGGTGACTCTCATATTCACTACGACTGGCAGCACCATTCCTCCCCTAGAATTCAGCTGCAAGTGCTCCTGCATCATGCTCTACACCCTTGTTTCCATAAGGAAAGATTTTTAACTTTTACTCTTAAGTTTGATTTGTATTTCTTTATCTGTATTAAGTAAACATGAAGCTAAGTTTTCGTTTCACTCAAACGAGTTTCCAGATTCTGAGAAGTTAAAGCAAACAAGAACAGAAATAAAACGGTGCTGTTGCCAAGCAACAAGTTTTCAGATTGACCCCCCACCACTGCACCCCACCCCCACCGCCCTATGCCCACAAATCCCTGCAGTTTGTGTTCAGTTTGAAGACAGCTGCCAGGGGAGACTAGAACCAGAAGGTCCAAAGTGAAAAAAACGGGAGACACAATCCTTACAAACTCTCTAAAGGTCCATCTGGTCAAACGGAGAATAAGGATGTTGGAAAATGTGCGTTAAGTGAAACTAAACATTATGAGCAGAGTGGGAGACTCCAAGCTTCAAATTTACATTTGAAAAAATCTGCCAGAACCAGATGTAACGTGATATAAAGGCTTTTTAGAAGTCAGAAGTTGCAGATAAACATTTGAATGCCTGTAACACTTGTCTATGGGAATGTGACGCAGCGATACTATTAATGGCTGAGTCAGCGAGGAGTAGTTCCTAGAACACAGCTTGAATGGATGTGATCACCGAGGGAAGAAGAGCATTGGAAGGAGAGCTAAGAACCCTGGTGCTGATCCCTTGCACAAGACATCTGAGAGAAATTGTCAGTGTGTGAGCTGATTCCAAAGGGGGCTCTTGGAGATTGGAAAGTTTCCTGTAAGAAATGGAGTTCAGTGAGAGCTGTTGTCTCATGGTGGGAAATGCGAATGGAAAGACTTGAAAACAAATCCATTGCATTTCTTCCAGTTGTAATGGTCACTTGGATACAGTGTGGTGGGTCTGGGTACAGGTGTCCTCTGGTTTACGTGGACTGTGTACATACTTTGAACAGGAGAGTATAATACAGACTTTGTAACTTGTGAAATCCTTACAAGAATATTTGTCTATTTTTTTATCTATCTTTCTATCTATCTATCTACCTGTCTATATATCTATTCAGATAGATAAATATATATATATATATAGAGAGAGAGATGTCGCTGAAAGAGCATTGCAATATAGTTCATCTTGTCTTGTTTATTAAGAGTGCTTTTTGTTAAAACTTAATTACATGTGATCAGCAGCCCCTCTTCACATATTTAAACAATGAATGCAGTTAGGGTCTATCCAGCTGTGCTGCACACTGGCATTCGGCTTGTCCAGTTGCTACATCAACAGGTATGATAACCATATCATCTCCACCGAGAGCACGTAGGCAATGACTCCAGGAAAGTGTAGGACACCTCAAGAGGAGGAGGAGGAGGCAGGGAGAATATTTCATTGGTGCCTTAGATCCAGACAGGCTGTCGGAGAGTGCCTGATAATGCTCTGATTTCCATTGAACAGCTTCAATATACCACTAATCTCCCCTGTTAAAACCGTCTTGGAAACCCCATCACAGCTTCCCCTTAGTCACTTTCAGTAATAAAAATCTGGAACACAAACTTGATTATTAACATCTGTATCCAACAACATATCCAATTATACAGACAAAACTGAACTATTCACACGTCTGTGTTCGATTGGTGCCTATACTTTATTTTCCCTCGACTTAACTAGTGTTCCTACATAGTACATCCCCAGTGTTGGCAGCATGGCTTGTGGAAGGCTGCTGACTTTAACTGCGGGAGGCTGCAGATAGTTTTGCTGGACCAGCCTCGAGCAGCTCCGGGACACACGGACTCATATGGGGACTGCACCACCTCAACATGGGCAGCAGCATTCTGGCTGATGGGGGTGACAAGGACACTGGCAGAGTGGCATTGAACAGAGAACAAATTATGTTAGCTGGAGAGAGGGCAGCAGGTTTGTGCTCCAAGGAGACACTGCCATTCCCATGGGCCGGAATCTTAGCCATGCTAGTAATCTGCTGGAGCACATGTTGCTAGACGGCTGAGAGAGTCTGCATGTCAATTTGAACACTGATCTCCACAACCAAGGTGACATCAGTCTGAGCCTCCATGACAGCAATCATGGATCTCATTAGAGCAGTCAGAGCTTCCACTGCAGGGATGAGATTTGGAATAGATTCGGTCTGTACTGCAGAGGAAGTTTTGACAATGTCCAACAGATGCTGTATCGCAGCTGGGTCCGCTAGTGCTCTCATGGAGTTATTGTCCACTTCCAAATGCCCTCACAAAGGTCCCATCTGAGTCCCCTATATCAGAGCCCGTTGGTGATCACACTCTCCGTTGGGCTGACACAGGAACTATCCTTTCCACCTGGCCTGGCTGCAGACCATTGCTGCTCGGTGATTCACCAAATACATATTTCTACTCTGCACTCTTCTCCATTTTTCATACATTGCAAATATTTCAGCTGATGGCGGTGGGTGTCAGATCAATTGACCGGGCTTCATCATCAGTGATTTCATTTTTCTCCCTTCTCCGTCTTTCCTACCTCCCTCTCTCCATTACCCCCACACCACCACCCCCAACACTCCCCCCCACCCGCCCCACACCCACCGCCCCCCCCTCTCTCTCTCTCTGTTTCTCTCTCTCTCGCTCTCTCTCTCAGTCTCCCTCCCTCTCTCTCTCTCTCTCTCGGCCCACATCTCTCTCCCCCTCTGTCTCATTGGGTACCTGTCTGTTTTTTGGCTGACATTGCCAAGTTTGAATTCAGAAGTGGGTGTTTGTTGTGAGGGATTGTGGGTTGGATGGAAAGCAAGATGTCCATTGTCCCACCAAGTGCAGCTTATATATGATCATTCCAGACTGCAGGATGAGTGTGAACTGGACCTTCAGAAACGACATTAGGCATGAACACAACATTCTACTGAATACATTTGGAGATTACTAATGCTACAGGTTATGTCACAGCCGCACCCATGACTCGGAAAACCATCTCCTCCCTCAGGCACAGGGGATGAAGGTTTGCCTGGTGCCCTCTGGTCCTCTGCCACTCCCTGTGTTAAGGGGTCACGTTAACCTGCCAGCGAGAGAGGGCAGAATGTAAGTGGTAGTGTTGTACTGCGGTAGGTGATGTAGCTGTCGTAGCTGAATAGCTGAAGTTATGTTGAGACAGTGACTGGTTTGTGTAAGGGTGGTATCAGTGGAAGGTGTGTGAGAGTGAGGTGGTGATGGTGAATATTCAGCATTAGTCCTGAGTGTTCAGGACTGAATGGTGAGTGAAGGAGGTGTGGTACATAGAGCTGTGTGAGAAGTTGGTGCTTTTGTTGGTAGGTGATGCAATGTGGAGATGGATTCAGTGACCATTCCCACCCGTGTGAGCACAGTGAACTTCTTTTGGCTCTGCTGACAGGTCACCAAGGCCAGACACCTTACATTGGCTCCTTTTTCAACCTGTTCCCATCCCCATTCAGAGATTGAATTACCTGGAAAAACTCAGCAGGTCTGGCAGCATCGGCGGAGAAGAAAAGAGTTGACGTTTCGAGTCCTCATGACCCTTCGACAGAACTCAAGTTCTGTCGAAGGGTCATGAGGACTCGAAACGTCAACTCTTTTCTTCTCCGCCGATGCTGCCAGACCTGCTGAGTTTTTCCAGGTAATTCTGTTTTTGTTTTGGATTTCCAGCATCCGCAGTTTTCTTTGTTTTCAACCCATTCAGAGATTCTTCCTTTTGGATCTGTAGCCCGCACCACCCATGGGAACATGGACTCATTCCACCTGTAAAACTTCCTCAAAGTTAGTGTCCTAAATAACTTTTGTCAATTACCTTAAATGTGTGACTTTGTATACCTGAAATTTCAGCAACTTGAAACAATGTCATCTGAACCACTCTGATCAAAACATTCATGAATTTGAAATCTAGAGCTAATGTCCCCTTACACCTAACTGTACTACAGAGACAATCCCATCATTTTCAATCTCTCCAGATTCTGTGAAACATTCCAATAAATGACCTGTCTGAATTTAAATCCATGAACGCTGCATTATTTTATTTTTCACCTGCCTTCTCAACGTGTCCTGCCACTTTCAAAGCTCTTTTGTGTATTCCCAATCCTGGGGTTTCATGTCCTGCTAGATGCAGAGATCTGGCCCGGAATCACCAGAGTTAAGGTATTTTTTTCTGTCTATTTCTGCTTTAAAAGTGAATATCCAATAGATAATTGATTCCACAGCACATTCAGAGCTTGCTGCAAGAACTCTAATGGATAATCACACACACACACGCACAAACACACACACACACATTTCAGGTCATGTCCCTGATGTGTGGATTGTTACAGACACTTCGTCTACAGAAAATGAATGAGACAATGTCCACTCAGGAATGTGTGAATCCCCTTCTTCCTGCCCCAAGACACAGTGATCACACCCATTGTTGGCTTGCAGCTGAAGGCAAAGCTGAGTGCAGGATATTACCATGTAAGCGTTGTCATGGATGATCAGGGTGAGTTTATTAATCCATTGGACATTCTGATTTAAGGAATCACCTCACAAAAAAGGAGCAGGACCAGGAAGGTGTAAAAAGAAACAATCCTAAAGGAAATTCTTACTGCAAAAGGCTGAGTGTCTTGGGCAGCCACTGCGAGATTGTGCAGGGAGATCAGTTGAAGGACCGAACACCTGAATCAGACGCTAACTCGCAGGGTTCCTAAGCAAGCTGTGTCATTGTGAGTATGGACTATTTCTTAGAGATTTAATAAAGGTGTTTTACATTTAGTGTAGCAGTTTCCAATGTGTTTTGTGTTATAAACATGAAGAGTGGAGATCAGGACATTTAGACCAGAGAGCAGAGGATCAGTAGCACAATGAAAAGGATTGAGGACATTTTAAGTCCGTTTTAGGATTTGGTGAATATAAAGGTTGAGCATGAAGATTCAATTGCCATTTCAATGCTGTCTGTCTCTCTGTTATGTTTCCTAACGTTAGAGAATGAGGGAGGGTGAGGCAGCCAGAGAAAATGAAAGAGCGAGAGAGAGTGAGAGACAGAAAGAGACAGGAGAACAGAGAGAGACAAAGAAAGGGAGTGAGGCAGAGAAAGGGACAGTGAAAGAAAGGCGGAGGGAGAGAGAGATGAAGAGCGCGAGAGTTACAGAAACAAAGAGAGAGAGGGACAGATAAAGCAAGACAGAGGGGCAAAGTTAAAGAAAGAAAGACAGACACAGAGAGAATGTTAAAGAGAGAGGATCAGAAAGAAAGGGAGACACCACAGAGAGGGAGAGAGTAACTGAGAGAGAGAGAGAGAGAAAAAGAATCAGAGCAAGAAAGAGAGGGAGAAAGACAGTAGGATAGATAGGGAAGTAGGCAGTAAATACACAGTGAGAAGCTCAGAAAACTGTATTTTGAAAGTGGAATAATTTATTTTTGAAAGCAAGTTTCGCGTAGAATTATTAAACATTACTTAGAGATAACGTTCGAGATGCTGCACTTTTGAAGATCAGAAAGCCACCTCCCAACTCGGCCGTGATAGGAATTCATTTGTCAGAGGCTTCACTATGTGACCTGATTCTTGAGAGGCAGCAGGAGAGGGTGAACTTTACAACCACAGCAGGAATGTGGCCAATATTGGGACATTGTTGCGCACCAATGGTTTGTAACGCTCATTAGGAAGAGTGAGGGATTTGCGGGATAAATTAAATGAACAAAGACCAGTTTAATGCAGTTTTCTGCGGTTCAGATGGTGGATTTGGGTGGGTTTCTCTGCCTGCGCCTCCATCTCCAGGTAAGGGAGAGAGAAAGGAGAGGGCGAGTGGATAACAGAGAGAGAGGGGAAAGGGCTGAGGGTAAGGGGACTGTGGAATTGAGAGGGAAAGATGAGACAAGAGTGGGAACAGGGGTAGTTTGAGAAAGGAGAGGGGCTAAGGAGCAAACAGGGACACAGAAAAAGCGTGAGGGCGAAACAGGGATGTAGAGGGTAATGGAATCGGTGGTCGATGGAGCATGGTGTTTGAACAGAGACAGGAACTGTGGTGTATCTTGTGTGTAGCCACTGCCCAGATCCTGTTACATCCTCCCAGAAATAGTGTTTTACAAACAAACCTGGTTTGGTGATTTAAAGTAAGTGTCCCAAAGGGATTGGTTTTTCCTTCCCAGTTTAAAGGTGGAGTTAAACACTTTCTTGGTGACAGAGGAGGATGGGGGTGATTCTAAGATCAGAACACAGACACTGTTGGGGTTTGCAGCAAGCTTGGGCTGAGGGAAGGACAGGCTTCCCATGTCCTACATGATTCAGAAGTCCTTGCCACTTGTGGGATCTTGCTGTGTTTACGCATTTCTTATCTCTGTGTCTGATGATGTCCCTTCCCCTTTAAATCTCTCTCCCTCTCTCTGTCCTTATTTCTCACCCTCTCTTTCTCTCTGCTCAGCTATTTGTTTCCATATTAATCTTTTAAAATATGTAAATAAAAACACGCCAATATGATGTGTAATTATTCTAATTTTGGGGGAGGATGGGAATGGATGTGATTGGGTGTGGATGGATTGTCTCCCATTTGCCATTTAAGCTTTCCAGTCCTGTCCCTGCAGTTTTGGGGGTGAGTTGTGGATGGAGGGGATTGTTCTGTTTCACTGCCCCACGTTCCTGTCCTTGTGTTTTTAGTTCATGCTGAGTGACTGGGTCTCAGAGGGTTAGAATGATTCAAACTGCATCTTCTTTTTTTACAGCTTGATGTTCCGGACAACATTTACCCCTTCAATCAAAAGCAATGAGATAGATTTACCTGGAGATAACACCTTGCTGCTGTGGAATCTTGCTGTGAGGATAAAATGCTTGTAGCCCTCTCTACAGAAAGGGGCTTTGAGGGACAACAGGAATGGGAAGTAAAGCAGAGCGAGCAGTGAGGGTGTGATAGTGAGGAGGCTGAGGAACATGGATTGCTGGGTTTTCGAGTGAGTAGTTACTGCTCACCTCCTTGTCTCAGGATAAAACCTTCTCTCACAAAATTCCAGAAGGATGGAGCAGTTACAAAAATAACACTGGGTATATGAGGGGGTGAATCCCGTGCACTTGCTGTGCTATTTTGCTTGAAATATATTTTTCCACTGTCTTCTCTTCAATTCTCACATAAATTACTTTCATCTGGCAGTTCAAATGGTGCAGAGTGTGGGATCTCACAGCACAAATATAACGCTGGCATGTTAGACAGTGCGATGGGGAGAGGTTTTATGGAAATTTCAAATCATTTTATTTAGGTGCAGGCTGTTTTTCTTTCCCTCCTTCTGCATGTCCCTTCAATGACTTATGAGACAGAGACGGAGGTAGAGCAAGGGGTCTGGGACATGTGGAGGTACAGGCAGGGTAAGAAAGAGGGCAGAAAGAGAGAGTTACACAGAGCGAGAGAGGCCAATTGATGGAAACAGTGTGATAGGGAGAGAGACAGGTAGAGAGAAAGCACAGGTTGAGGGTGGATATCAGTTAGATAGAGCGAGACAGCGAGAGGGAGAAATAGAGGTGGCTGCATTGAGCATCTGAGTGTGTGAGAGATACACAGAGAGAGAGAGCGTGGATTCAAGAACCACGGTGATAGAGAGAGAGACAGGTAGAGAGAAAGCACAGGTTGAGGGTGGATATCAGTTAGATAGAGCGAGAGAGACAGCGAGAGGGAGAGTAAGAGGTGGTTACAGTGAGCAGCTGAGTTTGTGAGAGGTACATAGAGAGAGAGAGGGTGAATTCAAGAACCACGGTGATAGAGAGAGAAAGAGAGAGATAGTGAAAGAGACAAATCGAGAGAAAAGGAGTCAGACAATCAAAGTCTGAGAGGGGAAATTGATGGGAACTGTGGGAGCGAATCATAGAGGGAGGAACACATGAAGTAGAGGGGCTGAATAATCACACCAATTCTGGTGGGAGTGGGGTGTGAATGGGAGGGGGACAGTGCTGGACTGAATGAGTATGGCTGGGGTTGTAGGAGTATCAATAACAGAGGAAGGGTCCTGGGCTAAGGGGAAATGGGATGCCAGGCAGTGAATGGAAGTGGGAAGGAGCTAAATTATCATTGGGTTTTTTTGCAATGAGACAGTGAAAGAAATGGAGACGACCATCTGCAGGGCTAATATTCAAAAGAGATGGAAATAGCATCAGAATTAAAGGGAGCATCAGAATTAAAGGGGGCATCAGAATTAATGGGCTGCGTCAGTACTAATGGGACTTGAGCCTAATTGATGATGCTCTCCTTTTAATAAGGTTTTAAGGGAATGAGAGGGGGAAACACAACGATTGAGGAGGGGCCATACATTCCAGCATCAACAATTTAAAAAGAAATATGTCTCTGTGCCTCTATCTGAGAAACGCTGTTTAAACAAATCTCTTTCCCGCTGGCAGTGTCTCCTGCACTATGCCCCTGTGTCCACTTTCTCAACCTCTCAGTATCCCACTGACATCCAGCCCACCCCCACACGTCTCTCTCTCTCTCTCTCTCTACCTCTCTCTCTGTATCTCACTCTTTTTCCCTTTGCCTCTCTCTGCTCCCCTCTCTCTCTGCCTAACAGCATCTTTCTTTCTTGTCTCACTCCGTGCCTCTGTCTCCCTCTCCTTTTCCTCTCTCTCTGTCCTCCTTTCTTTGTCATCTCTCCCTCTCACCCCATCTTCTCCTCTCTCTCTCTCTCCGTTAACTTCTTCATCTCCGCCCCACTCACGTTGTCTCTGCCTAGAGAAGGAAAGAGGCAAAAAGTGTGTGGCTGAGTTGGAGAGCTGGGTGAAGAGAAGGAGATCGGCATTGAGTGGCCTGGAGACTATGATTGCCCGAGTCCCAGACACAGACAATGAGGATATTATTCTCCTGACTTGGTGATGCTGCAATTGATTGTATGCCCTTTTGCGTTAGGAAGAACTAAACCTATTGATTTGCTTCACTTATTCGCTAATTGTAAGTGTCACAACATTCTTTTGAAGGCCACCGACCACTTTAATTATCCAAAAAAGCAAACTTGATTCATACCACATCTTTTGAACCCTCATCTAAGCTTATGAATCTTCATTTCAAAAGCCTGCTGTACACCTTGCTCAGGCTCAACTAACACTTTGGCTAATGCCCAACCTAATACATGCATCCCCTGTGAAGCTTACAAGGCAGAATATGAACATAAGTGAATGCAAACGTACTAATTTTCAGCATGTGTAGGCCAATTGGCCCTTCAAGCCTGCTCCATCATTCAGTAAGATCATGGATTAACTGGTTGTAACCTCCGCCTAGCTCACTAATGTCAGGGTTAGGTAATTTTTAGTAAGTGAATCAGAATGTTGTGGACGTCATCAGCATTTCTAGCAGCATTTGTGTTCAGGTGAATAACCAACAATTTGGGTATTTGTTGACTTGTTCATTGTCTGCTCGTGGTAACTTGTTGCAAATCATCGACATTAGGAATTGAAAGATGAAAGTGAAAGCAGCGAACTCTAATCCTGGCCCATCATGCTGCCTCTCTGGTAGATTCATGCAGCGCCTACAGCTGTCCGTTATGTGGTTTGCGACCAGCAAGTGCCAAGTTGACTCTCTTGATTCTAATTATATTACTGATATATTTCTGCTTTGTGTCCGTTGGCTACAGGGAAATAGCAACCAAACTTTGCCAGTGCTGCTGTTATTCAGAAAGTTCACACACTAATAGATTTATGATGATTTATTTCAAATAAAGTGCGAAAATTAGATCTAAACTGTGCATAACATCCAACGTATTAAAGTATAGATGTCAGAACATTAGTAATCGATTACATATAATGAACTAGAACAGAAAACCACAATGAGTGAAACCACTGTCTGCTTAAACGTTGCTCAGTTAAAATTCAAATCACCATGCACTGTGTATCACACAGGCACTGAATCAATAAGCAGTCACCAACCAAAAACAATACAGAATGTGTCAATCTCCTCTTACACATTCTAGATCGGTTCTTATTCTCTTTGCCATTTAACATGAAAATGCATTACAAAAATGAATACAGTTTGTGATGAAAAAAATGTGTTAATTCCTCGGTGAACTGAACAACATTGACCCACATACACATATACACCAAGATTGACAGATGGCAAGAATTCGTCTCTAGGCAGTGACAAACACCCAGGGAATAAGCTTATCGCCGACATGGGTCTGAATCTTTAAAATTTCCAGCAGCGGGTTTGGTCAATTCTTGCGGCGAACTGAAATGAAAGAACTTTGGAACATTTAGCAGGAAGAACATGGAGTTTTTGAAAGAGATCGAATTTAGCCATAAATTAGTTCTAGAGGCATCTAAAGGAAGGAAAGGTGTACAGCGCAGTCAGGAGGAAGACTCAAAACTCCGTGTGGAAACTTCAATCCATTGTACGTCCATCGCCTTAACCAACTCAGCCAGAACTGCAGCAATTATGCAGATGTTAATGCTGTTGAAATGAAATAACAGGATGGTGAGAGCAGAGAAAGCTGGGGCTCAGTCCCACCTATGTCCAGTCACACTGCAAAGTAAATCGCCTTCCTGGTTCTTCCAAAGGAAATCAAACATCAGACCTCTCTGTCTCAATCTCTGGTGATAGACTGTCCACCAATATCTATTACAAACCTACCGACTCCCACAGCTACCTCGACTACAGCTCCTCACACCCCACTTCCTGTAAGGATTCCATCCCATTCTCCCAGTTCCTTCGCCTCCGTCGCATCTGTTCCGATGATGCCACTTTCAAAAACAGTTCCTCTGACATGTCCTCCTTCTTCCTTAACCGAGGTTTTCCACCCATGGTCGTTGACAGGGCCCTCAACCGTGTCCGGCCCATCTCCCACGCATCCGCCCTCACGCCTTCTCCTCCCTCCTAGAAACATGATAGGGTCCTCCTTGTCCTCACTTATCACCCCACCAGCCTCCGCATTCAAAGGTTCATCCTCCGCCATTTCCGCCAACTCCAGCATGATGCCACCACCAAACACATCTTCCCTTCACCCCCCCCTATCGGCATTCCGTAGGGATCGCTCCCTCCGGGACACCCTGGTCCACTCCTCCATCACCCCCTACTCCTCAACCCCCTCCTATGGCACCACCCCGTGCCCACGCAAAAGATGTAACACCTGCCCCTTCACTTCCTCTCTCCTCACCGTCCAAGGGCCCAAACACTCCTTTCAAGTGAAGCAGCATTTCACTTGCATTTCCCCCAACTTAGTCTACTGCATTCGTTGCTCCCAATGTGGTCTCCTCTACATTGGAGAGACCAAACATAAGTTGGGCGACCGCTTTGCAGAACACCTGCGGTTTGTCCGCAAGAATGACCCAAACCTCCCTGTCACTTGCCATTTTAACACTCCACCTTGCTCTCTTGCCCACATGTCTGCCCTTGGCTTGCTGCATTGTTCCAGTGAAGCCCAATGCAAACTGGAGGAACAGCACCTCATCTTCTGACTAGGCACTTTACAGCCTTCTGGACTGAATATTGAATTCAACAACTTTAGGTCGTGAGCTCCCTCCCCCATCCCCACCTCCTTTTTGTTTCCCCCTTCCTTTTTTTTCCAATAAATTATATAGATTTTTCTTTTCACACCTATTTCCATTATTTTTAAATATCTTAAAATCTATTATGCTCTCCCCACCCCCACTAGAGCTATAATTTGAGTGCCCTACCATCCATTCTTAATTAGCACATTCGTTTAGATAATATCACCAACTTTAACACCTATGTGTTATTTTGTTCTGTTGTTGGTGACATCTTTTGATGATCTGCTTCGTTCACTGCTTGTTTGTCCACACAACCACACCCCCCCCTCCACTTCTCTCTCTCTCTCTCTCTCTCTCTGTCTCTCTCTCCCCCCCACCCCACCACCCCACCCCCCACCCCCCCCCCCCACCCCCGAGACACAGACACCTTAAACCTGCTTATATTTCAACTCTTTCTTGGACTCGAACTCAAGTTCTGTCGAAGGGTCATGAGGACTCGAAACGTCAACTCTTTTTCTGCTTTTCTTGAAAGTCTAACTGGCTTAAATCGTGCCAGTGGTGGGGTTCATACTGACGGCTCTATAGAGATGAGAACCTAAATACTGAACCGGAAACCATTCTCAGTACAGTAACTGTAGATGTCAGAGCTATCAGTTCGGGAATAGAAAATAACAAACAGGAGAGCGAATGGAACCATTCAGCCCATCGAGCCAAACATAGTGTGAGAGAATCAGAGCCAAGTTTAACATCACAGTAAGAGGCCATAAACCAGGGTCATAGGAACATTGCACTGAGGAACTGGAGAAGGCGACTCCGGACTCTGACCCTGCTTCGCCCTTCAGTAAGATTATTGCTGATCCCATTGTAGCCTCAACTGCACTTTCCATTGAGCTCCTAATTCTATCCCCAACCCCCTCCCCTCCCCCAATCCCTTTCACTCCTCTATCACAAAACAGTCTTCAGTTAGTTCTATGATCCAGACTCCACTAATTTCTGGAAAAACTATGACAAATGAGCGATTCTCTGAGAGAAAAGAAAAACCTCATCTCCGACTGAAAGGGGAGACCTGTTACTATTCAGGAAACACTGGGAACAAAATCACCCTCCCCACTACCTCACCTTTACCCCACAGACCAGCACTATGTGTCCAATAATCAACTGAAATTCGGCAACCAATCTACCTCCCCCACACTCTCAGGTAGTGCATTCAAGATACAAATCTCAGGATCATTGAATTTTAAGGGCATTGAAGGGAATAATTCTGACCATTGTGTCTTCAAACGCTTTAGAAAATAATATCATGACCCAATGCCAATGCCCTGCCTTTTCCCAGAACCATTAAACCTTGTCTCTGTTCAAAAAATAATCTAATGCCCACTTGAATTTCTCGATTGAAAATGACTCCACAATAGTTCCAAGCCTTTAATTCCAGGCCTGAAAAACTTGTTGTGTTAAAAATAAAATTATTTTTCTCACACCGGCTTTGTTCCCTTTGTAAATCTGTTCATCTCTGTGCCCTCTCAATCATAATATTTTCACCAGCGGGATCAGCATCTGTCTATTTACTTTGCCCAGACATCTAATTATTTTGAACAGCTTTATCAAACCTCCTGTTAGCCACCTTCTCTCTATTGAGAAGAGTCTCAACATCTATCCTTGCTGCTGAATGTTCTCATCCCTGGAACCATTCCTGTAGATCTCCCCTGAACTCGCTGCAATGTGCTCACACCCTTCCATTATCTTGGCACCAAGAGCTTCACACATTACACCAGCTGAGGTCCAGCGGATGCCGAATATAATATCAACATAATCCCTCCCCCTTTTCTTGTTCTCCATACCCCTATTAATATAGCCCAGAGCCCATAATGCTTTAATAAATACTCACTCCGTCTGTTCTGCCACCTTCAATGATCTATGCGCTTATACACCTAGGTCTTTCTGCTGCTTCAAGCCTTTCAAAATTTCGCCCCTCATTTTGCATTGTCCTCCCATGTTCTTCCTACAAAAATATATCAACCTGCACTTCTGCACATAGAATTTTAACTGCCACCTCAGTCCTCACTCCACCAACTTGTCTATGTTCTTTTGAATTGCTACACTGTTCTCCTCGCAATATACTACACTCCCAAGCTTCGAATCATCCACAAGCTATAAAATATTTCCCTGCACACCAAGATCAAGATGTATCAGGAGAAGCACGGGTCCCAGTTCTGACCCATGGGTACTTCCACCGCAAAACTTCCCCAAGCCCAAAATAATATCAATTGATCCTTCCTCTATGCTCCATATTCTCCAGCAGAAAATTGTATGCCTGTTGCAAATGTTCGTTTATTTCATGTTTAAATCTTATCGCACAAGCCTGTTTCACGGCACTCCATCAAATGCTTCTTGAAAGTCAATGCACAGCACATCAACAGCATTAGTCTCATCGACATTTTCTGGTACGTGTTCAGAAACCTCCAGCATGTTAATGTTATACGATTTTCTCTTTAGAAATATGTTCTGGGCCTTCCTTAACAAACTGATGGGGTTTATTGTGCTTCTTATGTCGCTTCTTATTACATCCCGAAAAATTAGTTCTAGAATCTCAGCCAAACATGCAGTTAAACTGACCATTCTGTCATGGCGGGCTTTAACTTCTGACCAGATTTCAAGAAAGGAGCAATGTTTGCCATCCTCCAGCGTTTTTGAACCTCTCCTGAGTCCAGAGAAGGGTGACCACTCGCTGACTAACTTAGACACCCCTTCAAAATTGTACACTTCGTTTGAAGTTAATACTCCTCATACATTCAACCAAATTGAGAATATGCACAATCCCCTGTAATAAATTCCAGCTTTCACTCATCCGCCAAATGGATTTGCTAAAGAGCACGAAAGGAGAGAGGGATCATATTGGGAGTGAAAGGAGAAGTGAGTCATCTATTTCGGAAGACCCCAGGGGAATGAGGCTCCAGGATCAGTTCATTCTGACTGTTCAAACAACAGCAAGAAAGCCAAATTCTCTGATGAGGGCCAAACCCTGGTGGCAGGAGTGGGATCGGATTTAATAGGATGTTTTCTGAAAACACACAAGGTTTGTTCAGACAATAAAAGCCTCAACTGTGTTCGGCAGAAAAATTACATGAAAAGTGTGACAAAAGTAAAATCATTTTTTTTTTCTGTTTATTGCTAAGCAGGTTTATGGGACTGAGTGTAGATCAGTCTCTCCATGCGTTTTAATTGCTTTTGGAGTGAAGTAGACTTCAAGGCTGAAAACATGAAAATAAGCTTGCGTGTGGCCTGCCTAAGTGCACATACAGGCTGCCTTAGCAAGTAAGGTGTGAAACAAATTTGCATTGTAGATAATGAAGGGATTTGAATTCCAAATGGGTGTTAGTATGTTTAAAACTAACCAGATAAGCAAAGCTCAGCAGTGTGTTTACTTTTCCCCAAAATCTCCTGTCAATATAGGCAAAATGAAATTGTTTTACATTGTGAGAAAGATACAGTTTCAAAGACATGTGGAACAATGTAATTCACATCCTAAAAGTGGAATCCTGTATGAAGAAGAAGAATTAAAGGCTACGTGGGGTAAGGCGATGTAAGATCTAAGAGGAGTGTGTGAAAAAGCTGTAATTTTGCCTCCAACCATTTGCACATAAGTCTGCAATATAATGAAACTTACATTGGGGAATAAAACATTTGGAATTGATGTGACCAGTGCGAATTGTGTTGCCTTGTTTATTTTCTTTTAAATTTAAAACCTATGTTGGATTACTGCCTTAAAAGGGCTGTAACTGGGGCTGAACTTGATTATTACTTTTAGGATAAAATCAGTAGTAATTAATCATTGTCTTACTTATGGGCTTTAAACATTTTTTTTTACCGTATTAAATATTTTATTTAATTTTGAAAATCTCGAAATGCCTCAGTGGAATCGTTGCAGCTTTAGTCAGTGCTCACATCTTCCTGTGCTATATAAAAATAGCAAAATCGTTGTGGTAGTGCGACCAAGCGAGACCTTGTAGATTTGGTCCACCTGTCACACATCACCTGCCACTTCCTAACAACAGTGAGGGTGACTAGTGCCACAAGCTGCGGATGTACAGCTTTCAAACTCCAAACCCCACAATCTAATCAATGTGGCTCCTCTGGAACGTGCAAGGCCACTATTGATCCTTTATAACTCACCGTTCCCAGACCTATACACAGCCTTCCAGGTGTGGCCGAACCGAGGCTTCACAATGCTGTGGAGATCCTGTTCCTCTTTCTGAAACAACCTGTGTTACAGACTGTACAGCAAGGGGAATTATGTTATGTATATCGACTGGGTACAATGAGGATATGATTGGACGGTGCAAATTTCTTTGAAAAAAAAAATCGATTTTAAAATAACGTTTGTTTTCAAATCGATAAATGTAAAATATCCCCGAATCCAACTCTTTGTGTCATTGGGTCGGAGAAATATTATTAGTTCTCTCACACTGTGCATGGACAATGGAGGAGCACCATAATATTATTATTATTTTTTAACTCAGAGTTTTCGAAGCGGAATTGGACAAATACTTGAGATGGAAGCAAGCAGGATTTTTGAGGGATGATAAAGTAATTGGAAAGGTCTGTGTACAAAGATGACAGAGCAGCGATGGGCAGGAGGTCCTTCCATAGCGTTGTGTCATTTGATGATAATATTTTAAAATCACTGTGTCTCCAGCATTCTGAGTTTCAGCAGCTGAATTCCATTTCTTCAGAAGCAAAGACCCAAAGTTTTTCCGTATGGTGGCACAGATTTAGATTTTAGCCACGCTTATTGAGGGCTGTGCTCTTGCTTGTTTCTAACAACAGAGAGGTGGAATAGCACCACAAGCTGCGGATGTACAGGTTTCCCATAGCGTAGCGATTATTATGTTTGCCTAACACACAAAAAGTACGTGGTTCGAAACCTTCCAGAAACATTTTCACGATCTGTGCATTCACGATTGTAGGACACAGGACCTCACAACAATGCCTCCTGGCCAATGCTTACCCTCCAATCAGAAACACATTATCCGCTCCTTGTTACGTTCCTGTTTATGGGAGTTTGCTGAGCGGTGATAGGCTGCCATATTTCTAAAATCCAACAATGATGGCACTTAAAAATTCCTTCATTGACTGGAAAGGTCTTTGTCCCCTCTGTTGTTCCAGAGAAGCGCTTTATAAATGCAAGTTTCTCTTTCATTAATTGTCTTAAATCCCAATCATCTTGTTAATGACTCTGGTAAGTGGAAATAGTCTCTCTCTATCTGCCTATCAGGCCGCCCTCACTTCAAGATTTTGCACAAATGCATGAAATCTTCCTTTAATATTCTTTGCACTAAAGAGGATCAAAAGGGCAAACAGTGTCTGCAGGTTGGTGAACCGTTAAAAATTAGTTGTGAAGCGGAATCAGAGGACAATGAAGGGCGAACTGTCCGTCTTGAACACTCTGGGACATTGGTTAACAACGTTATTGTTCGTGCACTAATAGGAACAGTGGCAACGCGGATATTAAATTGGCTGAAAAATCGGAAGCCAAGAATAATGGTCAATGCTTTTTCTCGTGGCTGGGTGAAGTTTGTTGTGGAGTTTCCACCGGGTCGTTATTGGAAACCTTGCTTTTTCTGACATAATTTAATGATCTGGATCATTGTGTCCAGGGGAAAATGTTGATGTTTGTGGATAAAACCAAGCTTGGATTTGTTAAAAATTGCGAGGGGACATGCTGAACTTCAAAAGAACACAGAGAAGTTGGTGGAGTTTGCAGATAGGTGGCAGCTATTATTCAGTGAAGAGATGTGCGAGCTGCTGCAATTAGGTAGGAAGAACATGAACCGACAATGGAAAATAAGGGTTGATATTTTGGAGGGAGAGAAGGGACAGAAAGAAATATGTGTGTATTTGTATAAATCATTGAAGGTAGAAGGAGTGGTGGAGAAAACAGTCAATAAAGCCTGTTGTAACCCGGACTTTAAAATAGGTGCATGGAGAACAAGAGCAGGGATTTCACGCTCAATTTATTTACGATAATTTCTCGACCTCAGCTGGAGTGTTATGCACTCTTCTGGGCGTCTCAATAGTGGAAGGATGTGAGTGCATTGCAATGAGTGTAAACGAGGTTTACAGGAATTAGAAACTTCAGCTATGAGGATAGATCTGCAAATCTCCATGGCGAGAAGGCGGCGAGAAGGAGAATTGATAGAGATCTTCAACATCATGAGAGGCTTCACACAGTAAAATGGAGAAGCTGATCCCACTTGTAGAAGGGTGTAGGACGATAGGGGAGAGATATTAGTGATTTGCAAAAGAAGAAAATGGGACGTGAGGATAAAGAAACATTATTCACTCAATGAGTTCTTCGGGTCTGGCATGCACTGCCTGGAAGGGTGGTGGAGGCACGTTCAATCGAGGAATTCAAGAGTGTATTAGATGATTATCTGAACAGAGACAGTGTGGGAAGGTATGGGAAATGGCAGGATAATGCTTCTCTGTTATAATGCTCATTTAGAGAGTGATGAGAAGAACAGTGTCCTTGTGTGCCGTGCAGGTTCTGTGATTCTGTTGTTAGGGTCTGGAATTCACTACCTGAGAGTGTGGGTGGGGCAGAATCAATTTCCGAAATTCATAAGGAAATTGAACAAAAAGTGGTGGTTTCCTGTGAAGAAGCGGGATACTGGGAACAGGCGAGTTTGTTTCCAGAAGATAAAAATATCTCTATTTTCATCCTGAGATGAGGAATTCTGCTTCCTGTCAGATGCCCGCAGTTTGGTGGGATTATTTATTTATTCTGTCCAGAAAACAGTGGAGTCTCGCTGCTTGAATTTACTGAAGACCATTTTTTGCTGGACAAGGAGTTGTGAGGTTGGGGCTGATGATCAGAGAGGGAAGTGGAGTTGAGATCATAACCAGATCAGCTACAAAATATTGGATGTTGAAGCACGGTCAAAGACCCGAGCGGCCTACCCCTGATCTAAGCGCACAATGTTAATTTGGTTCGTGCCGAGTGGCTTTTATCTGTGGTGTTAAAATTGGCTCTGATTCCCTAATACCATGATTGGCTCGAGGGGCGAAATGATTCCATTCCTGCTCCTATTTGTTACGTTCTTATTCAGTACTGATAGCAATGAAGAGTATGGTTAGTCTACTGCCCAACGATGAACAGCCCTGCGTTTAGGTGACCTTCTCTCAGGAATTGTGTTTTCAAATCCATCTAAAAGCGTGGTTTCTGGCAGTTAGACTTTACAGTCATTCCCTCCAGATGCGCTTGTGTAGCAGTAATCTTCAATTTGTTATTTTGCTGGTAGGAAATAGGGTATTTGATGTAAATTGGAGGTTGACGGTAGGCAAGTGGGAGCGAGTCGAGCTTTCTCTGCTGTGACATTTCTCATATTTTAATGTTAACATTGCTCGCAAAGCTGCTGTCGTGGCAGTGGTTAAGGTGATAACACTACAATCTTTTTGGTGTATACTCACGCAGTTTCGAATACTACTGACTGTGCTGATCATCCTTCCTTCATTTGGTTATATCCAGAGCTAAATATTGACTAAATAGAAAGCGAACAATGTCAAACAGTCGATAAAAACAAAAAAACTGCGGATGCTGGAAATCCAAAACAAAAACAGAATTACCTGGAAAAACTCAGCAGGTCTGGCAGCATCGGCGGAGAAGAAAAGAGTTGACGTTTCAGTACTCATCACCCTTCGACAGATCTAGGTAAATCCCAGGAAGGGTTGAAATATAAGCTGGTTTAAGGTGGGGGGGGGGGGGGGGGGGGGGTGGGAGGGGGGGGGGGGGGGGGCCGGGGGGCAGGGGAAGGGGTTGGGGGGGGGAGAGAATTGGAAGGGGGGGTGTGGTTGTAGGCAAAAGCAGTGATAGAAGCAGATCATCAAAAGATGTCATAGACAGCAGAACAAAAGAACACAGAGGTGTCGAAGTTGGTGATATCAACTGAATGAATGTGCCAATTAAGAATGGATGGTAGGGCATGCAAGGTATAGCTCTAGTGAGGGTGGGGGGAGCATAAAAGATTTTAAAAAATATTTAAAAACAATGGAAATAGGAGCGAAATAGAAAAATCTATATAATTTATTGGAAAAAAAAAACAAAAGGGAGGGGGAAACAGAAAGGGGGTGGGGATGGAGGAGGGAGGTCAAGACCTAAAGTTGTTGAATTCAATATTCAGACCGGAAGGCTGTAAGGTGCCTAGTCGGAAGATGAGGTGTTGTTCCTCCAGTTTGCGTTGGGCTTCACTGGTTTGGGCTTCACTGGAACAATGCAGCAAGCCAAGGACAGACATGTGGGCAAGAGAGCAGGGTGGAGTGTTAAAATGGCAAGCGACAGGGAGGTTTGGGTCATTCTTGTGGACAGACCGCAGGTGTTCTGCAAAGCGATCGCCCAGTTTACGTTTGGTCTCTCCATTGTAGAGGAGACCACATTGGGAGCAACGAATGCAGTAGACTAAGTTGG
>JANJGN010001671.1:0-118209 GCA_026770705.1 Isurus oxyrinchus | reverse complement strand
ACAGGTACGAGGTATTTGGCTCCCTGTGTGGATGAGGAACAGGGCTGTAGGGAGGATGAGCCAGCTGACCACGGCACTGTGGCACAGGAGGCCATTCAAGAGGGGGGAGCAAAAGACAAGTGGTAGTTGTAGGGGATTCCTATAATTAGGGGAATTGATAGCTTCTTCTGTAAGTAGGATCTAGAGTCCTGCATGGTATGTTGCCTGCCTGGTGCCAGGGTGAGGGTCTGACCGGCTTGAAAGGATATTGGAGGGAGGGAGGGGAGGATCCAGTTGTTGTGGTCCACGTCAGGACAAAATAACATAGGTAAGACTAGGAAAGAGGACCTGTTTGGGGATTATCAGAAACTAGGAACTAAATTAAAGAACAGGTTCTCAAGGGTTATAATCTCCGGATTACTACCCGAGCCATGTGGCAAATTGGCATAGGGACGCATAGGGGAAGTAAACACGGCTAAAGGAGTGGTGTGGAAATGAGGGGTTCCATTTCGTGGGGCACTGGCATCAGTATTGAAACAGGAGGGATCTGTACCATTGGGATGGTCCTCCACCTGAACCGACCTGGGACCAATGTTCTAGCGAAAAGGGTAAATAGGGTGGTCAACAGGACTTTAAACTAGAAAGTGGGGGGGAGGGAAGGGTAAAACTCCAAGAAGTATGACTAATGGGAAACAAAGCAGCAGGTTAGCGTGTGGGGGGGGGGGGGTGGATTCAACTTCATGGAAAATTATGACAAAACTGAAAACAAAGGAGAGCTCAGGAAATGCTATTAAAGGCTTCAGAACATAAAATAGGACAGAGTGTTTGGAAAGGGCTAGGGAATCTAACTTCAAGCACATCAGATAAAGGGACGACAATGAGAAAGGGGATGGGAAATACAGGACTGAAGGTTGTATCTGAATGTACGCAGTAACGAAATAGGTAAATGAGCTTGTGGCACAGATTGAAATTGGCAGGTATGATGTTGGTGGGCATCACGGAGACATGGCTGCAAGGGGATCAGGACTGGGAGCTAAATATCCAAGGATATACATCCTATCAAAAAGATAGGCAGGTAGGCAGAGGGGGGTGGGGTTGCTTTGTTAGTAAGAAATGAAATATTAAACCAATAGCAAGAAATGACGTAGGGTCAGATGATGTAGAATCTGTGTGGGTAGAGTTGAGGAACTGCAAAGGTAAAACAACCATAATGGGAGTTATGTACAGGCCTCCGAACAGTAGTCAGGATGTGGGGCACAAGGTGTACCAGGAGATAGAAAAGGTGTGTAAGAAAGGCAAGATTACACTGATCATGGGGATTTCAATATGCAGGTAGACTGGGAAAATCAGGTTGGGAGTGGATCCCAAGAAAAGGAATTTGTGGAATGTCTACGAGATGGCTTTTTGGAGCAGCTTGTGGTGGAGCCCACTAGGGAACAGGCAATTCTAGATTTAGTGATGTGTAATGAGGCAGATTTGATAAGGGAGCTTAAGGTGAAGGAACCCTTAGGAGTGAAGTGACCATAATATGATAGAATTTACCCTGCAATTTGAGAGGAAAAAGCTGGAATCAGATGTAACAGTATCACAGTTGAATAAAGACAACTACAGAGGCATGAGGGAGGAGCTGGCCAGAATTGACTGGGAGATGAGCCTAGCAGGAAAGACAGTGGAACAGCAATGGCAGGAGTTTCTGGGAGTAATTTGGGAGACACAGCTAAAATTCATCCCTAGGAAGAAGAAGCATAGAAAAGGGAGGACGAGGCAACCATGGCTGACAAGGGAAGTCAGGGACAGCATAAAATCTAAAGAGAAAGCATACAATGCGGCGAAGAGCAGTGGGAAACCAGGGGATTGGGAAGTCTACAAAGACCAACAGAGGACAACTAAAAAAGAAATAAGGAGGGAGAAGATTAAATATGAGGGTAAACTAGCCAGTAGTATAAAAGAAGATTGCAAGAGTTTTTTTTAGATATATAAAGGGTAAGAGAGAGGCAAAAGTGGACATTGGGCTGCTGGAAAATGACGCTGGAGAAGTAGTAGTGGGGAACAAAGAAATGGCGGAGGAACTGAATAGGTACTTTGTGTCAGTCTTCACGGTTGAAGACACGAGTGACATCCCCAAAGTTCAGGAGAGTTGGGGGCAGAGGTGAGTATGGTGGCCTTTACCAAGGAGAAGGTGCCAGGAAAATTGAAAGGTCTGAAGGGGATAAATCACCTGGACCAGATGGATCACACCCCAGAGTTCTGAAGGAGATAGCTGAAGAGATAGTGGAGGCGTTAGTGGTGATCTTTCAGGAATCACTGGAGTCAGGGAGGGTCCCAGAGGACTGGAAAATCGCTAATGTAACCCCCCTGTTTAAGAAGGGAGTGAGGCAAAAGACAGGAAGTTACAGGCCGATTAGCCTGACCTCGGTCGTTGGTAAGATTTTAGAGTTCATTATTAAGGATGAGATTGCAGAATACTTGGAAGTGCATGGTAAAATAGGGCAAAGTCAGCATGGTTTCATCAAGGGGAGGTCATGCCTGACAAATCTGTTAGAATTCTTTGAGGAGGTAACGAGTAGGTTAGACAAAGGAGAGCCAATGGATGTTATCTACTTGGACTTCTAGAAGGCCTTTGACAAGGTGCTGCACAGGAGGCTGCTCAGTAAGATAAGAGTCCATGGTGTTAGAGGCAAGGTACTAGCATGGATAGAAGATTGGCTGTCTGGCAGGAGGCAGAGAGTGGGGATAAGGGGGTCCTGCTCAGGATGGCGGCCGGTGACTAGTGGAGTTCCGCAGGGGTCAGTGTTGGGACCACAACTTTTCACTTTATACATTAATGATCTAGATGAAGGAACTGAGGACATCCTGGCTTAGCTTGCAGATGATACAAAGATAGGTGGAGGGACAGGTAGTATTGAGGAGGCGGGGAGGTTGCAGAAGGATTTGGACAGGTTAGGAGAATGGGCAAAGAAGTGGCAGATGGAATACAACGTGGGGAAGTGTGAGGTCATGTACTTTGGTAGGAAGAATAGAGGCATAGACTATTTTCTAAATGGGGAGAGAATTCAGAAATCTGGAGTGCAAAGGGACTTGGGAGTCCTAGTCCAGGATTCTCTTAAGGTTAACTTGCAGGTTGAGTCGGTAGTTAGGAAGGCAAATGCAATGTTGGCATTTATTTCGAGAGGACTAGAATATAAAAGCAGGGATGTGCTGCTGAGGATTTATAAGGCTCTGGTCAGACCACATTTAGAATATTGTGAACAATTTTGGGCCCCGTATCTCAGGAAGGATGTGCTGGCCCTGGAGAGGGTCCAGAGGAGGCTCACGAGAATGATCCCAGGAATGAAAGGCTTAACATATAAGGAACGTTTGAGGACTCTGGGTCTATACTCGATGGAGTTCAGAAGGATGAGGGGGGATCTGATTGAAACTTACAGAATACTGAAAGGCCTGGATAGAGTGGACGTGGGGAAGATGTTTCCATTAGTAGGAGAGACTAGGATCCAAGGGCACAGCCTCAGAGTAAAGGGAAGACCTTTTAGAACAGAGATGAGGAGAAACTTCTTTAGCCAGAGAGTGGTGAATCTATGGAATTCATTGCCACAGAAGGCTGTGGAGGCCAGGTCATTGAGTGTATTTAAGACCGAGATAGATAGGTTCTTGATTGGTCAGGGGATCAAAGGTTACGGGGAGAAGGTGGGAGAATGGGGTTGAGAAACTTATCAGCCATGATTGAATGGTGAAGCAGACTTGATGGGCTGAATGGTCTAATTTCTGCTTCTGGAGTGTGGAGCGGAGGATCCCGTCGTTGTGGTCCATGTGGGAACTGATCATATTGGTCAAACTATGTTCTGCTGAGAGATTTTGAGGAGTTCGGGTAAATAAAAACACAGAAGCAGAAATCAGTAGATGTAGTATATTTGGATTTCCAAAAGTATTTGGTAATGTGCCGGACAAAAGATTAAGATGTTATTTACAATTTGCATTAATGGTTTAGACAACGAGACAGAGAGTAATGGATGAAATTTTGCTGCTGATACCATGCTGGATGGAAAGGTAAGCTGTGGGGAGGATACTGAGAGGTTGCAAAGAGATTCAGGCAGGTTAAATGGATGGACAACAAGATGGAAAATGGAGTACAGAATGGTGGAACAGGCTGAACGGTCTACTTCTGCTTCTATTTCTTATGGTCTTGTGAACCTCGTCTGCCATTTCGTACAATCATGGCTGACCTTGGGCTTCAACACCATTTTGCCACCCACTCCCCATTTCCCTTAACTCCCTGAGACACCAAAAATCCGTCTATCCCAGCCTTAAATATATTCAACGATGGAGCATCCACAACCCTCTGGGGCAGAGAACTCCAAAGATTCACAACCCAACTAACTTCTCCTCATCTCAGTCCTAAATGATCAGCCCCTTATGTTGAGACTGTGCCGCTGTGTTTTAGATTCCCGACTGTCACAACTGACTGGGGTTAGTGCGCTGCAATATCCAGTCCCACTGCTCCCTGAGCCGTGACAAATGTGCAAAAGGTTGATCAACCCACTTACTTGTTTAATTTAGCTTAACAGAATACGAGCACCAGGTTTGTAAACTTAATAAGTAAATAACTGTTTATTGAACAAACTGTCTTTAACCAGTGGCAAAAGGAAGGAATATGAGCTGCTAATTTCTAACTCTATAACCTAAACTGTACATCTTCTTAACTCCCAATAACCCACACATAACTCCCAATAACCCACACATAACTCCCAATAACCCACACATAACTCCCAATAACCCACACATAACTCCCAGTAACCCACACATAACTCCCAATAACCCACACATAACTCCCAATAACCCACACATAACTCCCAATAACCCACACATAACTCCCAATAACCCACACATAACTCCCAATAACCCACACATAAGACACATAAAGCAGACAACAACATGGATTTTAAGGGTGAGATGAAACAGTTCGATAGCACCAGTTCCGGAGTACAGGATTGGATGGGTTGATTTTGATCAATGTCTTCCAAATTCCTGTCAGTTCTTGTTGATGACACGAGGTGGTCTTCCGGCACTTTCAGTATTTAGTTCACTGGTTGAGCACTTGCTTTTCAATGTCTCGAACAATGATGTCCCCCTTTGCCTCTTGACAGTGTTTTTCAAAGAGAGCAGTTTATAGAGATTTTTTCTTTATTCACTCCCGGGATGTGGGCTTGGCTGGCTGGGTCAGCATTTATTGCCCATTCCTCGTGGCCCTTGAGAACTGTCAATCACCTGAGGCCTGACTAGGACCTGAGTAGGTGTTAATTACTATTTGAAGCTTCACTAGTGTGAGTCACCTCAGCTCTATTTAAGAAAGGGACTATCTGGAAGCACTCTACAGTGTGTTTGTACAGGAACACATCCTGAGTTGGGCACAGCCAGAGCAGGTATTCAGAATTTGGTGCAAAGCTATCCAACTTCTTAAACCTTCAGAGCGTGCTGCAGCAGGAGAGGCTACAAGGGAAGCCGGGGACATTTCCAGTGCCCGGGACCAGCATGTGTGCAGGAAGTGTGTCCAGCTGCAGCTCCTGGAAGCTGGGGTTTCAGAGCTGGAACTGTGGCTGGGGACACTGTGGAGCATCTGCGAGTCTGAGAGCATCGTGGATAGCACCTTTAGAGAGGCGGTCACACCGCAGATGAAGGGACTTGAGGAAGGAAGGGAATGGGTGACCACCAGGCAGTGCAAGAGAAACAGGCAGGTAGTTCAGGAGTCTCCTGGGGTCCCACTCGCAAATTGGTATTCCGTTTTGGAGGCTGATGAGGGCGCTGGTTCCTCCAGGGAGTGCAGACAGAGCCAAGCTTCTGGCACCACAAGCAGCCTGTCTGTACAGGAGGGGAGGAAGAGAGGAAGAGCAATAGTAATAGGGGAACAATAAATAAAAAATACCTGGAAAAACTCAGCAGGTCCGGCAGTATCTGCGGAGAGGAACACAGTTAACGTTTCGAGTCCTCATGACCCTTCAACAGAACTAAGTAAAAATAGGAAAAGGGTGAAATATAAGCTGGTTTAAGGGTTGGGGGGGTGGTGGTTGTAGGGACAAGCAAGCAGTGGTAGAAGGAGATAACCAAAAGATGTCACAGACAAAAGGACAAAGAGGTGTTGAAGGTGGTGATATTATCTAAGGAATGTGCTAATTAAGAATGGATAGCAGGACACACAAGGTGGCTCTAGTGGGGGTGGGGTGAAATAAGACTAACAGGGCATAAAACTCCTCCAGTACAGCAGCTCATCTTCCGCCGAGGCACCTTACAGCCTTCCGGACTGAATATTGAATTCAACAACTTTAGGTCTTGAGCTCCCTCCCCCACCCCCCTCCCCTTTCTGTTTCTTCCCCCCCCTCCTTGTTTTTTCCAATAATTTAAACAGATTTTTCTTTTCCCACCTATTTCCATTATTTTTAATGTATTCCACCGATCATTTATCTATACCTTTTATGCCCTTTTAGTCTTATTTCACCCAGCCCCACTAGGTCTATCTGTACCTTGCGTGTCCTGCTATCCACTCTTAAGTAGCACATTCTTTTAGATAATATCACCACCTTCAACACCTCTTTGTTCTTTTGTCTGTGACATCTTTGGATTATCTGCTCCTATCACTGCTTGCTTGTCCCAAACCCGCCCTCCGCCACCACCCCCCCCCCCAAACCAGCTTATACTTCACCCCTCTCCTATTTTTACTTAGTTCTGTTGAAGAGTCATATGGACTTGACTCATTAACTGTGTTCCTCGCCGCAGACGCTGTCAGACCTGCTGAGTTTTTCCAGCTATTTTTGTTTTTTACTTTGGATTTCCAGCATCCGCAGTTTTTTTGTTTTTTTTGTTTTTATCTTTAGTAATAGTGGATTCTATAGTCAGGGGAAGAGATAGGCGCTACTGTAGCCGTCAACGTGACTCCAGGATGGTGTTGCCTCCTTGGTGCCAGGGTCTGGGATGTCACTGAACGGCTGCAGGACATCCTGAAGGGGGAGGGTGATAAGGCAGAGGTCATGGTACATGTTGGTACCAATGACATAGGTAGAAAGAGGGATGAGGTCTTGCATCAAGATTTCAGGGAGTTAGGCAGTAGACTAAAAAGCAAGACCAATTCCAAATGAATTACAAATATTATCCTGCCAAGAGCCCCCGGTTGTTATGGAACAGCAGTTGGTAAAGGTTGAGTTGTTTAAATCCCAGAGGGAAACTTGAACAATTGCCATAACCTATATTTCCAATTGGTATGTTTGAGATGTGGCTCTGAATTCAGGAATAAGACCACCGAGCCTCAGGATTTTTTTATATATAACTGAATTGAAGATTTATTAATTTAAAAACAAATTAAACACATACACATGTCTACAAATTACTATCATAACTTTTAAACATATCCCCAAATTAATCACTCCCAGGTAAATCTTCACCAAGGCGACAATAACCCAGAGACTTTAAACAGACACCAGGCAAAGCACATTTGACTTTACGAATTCAAAATGAAGTTTATTGCAATTTGATTCCTATGCAGACACAGTTGTAGGCTTACAGGCTGGTTAGATCTTACATACCTCTACCTTACACACAATCTTCTTCCTCTCGTTATACCTAGCTTCACCTTTGACTGTAAATTTTCCAGGGTATCCTAGGCTTTTAACGTCACATCTTCTAACAATAACATTTTCATCCCATTAATTTTATTAGCAATAGAAACACATTGCTTGGACCCTCCCAGCTATGTGCAAGATTTTACTCTGACTCTTGAAAGCTTTATTCAACAAATGCAAATTAACCCTTTACCTTCTATCCTCCTTACTGTTTATATACTTAACATCTCAAAACTATTATACATCAAAGCACCCAGGCTGGCTTTAATCCAGTTAAGACACACACAGACACAGACCCCACTACAATTCTGTTTAAAAATAATTTCCAGTGCTATTATAGACATTAAGATCTCTTCATGACCCTCCCCTTTAATGATTCTGGTAACCTGACCATCCCCTTTAATAAATTTAGTAATCTCTCTCCTCCCCTTTTAAGATGGGCTTGTGACTCCTGTCCTGGCATGGTGTGCCTACTCTGGGTGTGCCTGCTCTGGGTGTGCCTGCTCTGGGTGTGCCTACTCTGGGTGTGCCTGCTCTGGGTGTGCCTGCTCTGGGTGTGCCTACTCTGGGTGTGCCTACTCTGGGTGTGCCTACTCTGGGTGTGCCTGCTCTGGGTGTGCCTGCTCTGGGTGTGCCTACTCTGGGTGTGCCTACTCTGGGTGTTCCTACTCTGGGTGTGCCTGCTCTGGGTGTGCCTACTCTGGGTGTGCCTACTCTGGGTGTGCCTACTCTGGGTGTGCCTGCTCTGGGTGTTCCTACTCTGGGTGTGCCTGCTCTGGGTGTGCCTGCTCTGGGTGTGCCTACTCTGGGTGTGCCTGCTCTGGGTGTGCCTGCTCTGGGTGTGCCTGCTCTGGGTGTGCCTGCTCTGGGTGTGCCTGCTCTGGGTGTGCCTACTCTGGGTGTGCCTACTCTGGGTGTGCCTGCTCTGGGTGTGCCTGCTCTGGGTGTGCCTGCTCTGGGTGTGCCTGCTCTGGGTGTGCCTGCTCTGGGTGTGCCTGAGGACCGACAGGGATGTGGTACTGGTATTTGTAGATGGTGTAGTTGGTGAGTTTGGCCAGGAAATGTGGCACCAGGACAGTGCCCAGCAGCCTGTAGCCCATCTTATGGTAGAGGCTCTGTGCCTCTGTCTGAATGACAGAAGTCCCGAGCACGATGCCAGCAAAGCCAGAGCGCTGGGCAAAGCGCAGGACAGTGAGGCACAAAGCCTTGGCAATGCCCTGGCCACGGTAGTCCTGACGCACATTCATCCGCTTCAGCTCCACGTCCATGGGTGAGGTGTTAGAGGGGACAGCTCCCACTGTACCCACCACAACCCCGTCAGACTCTGCCACCCAGAAACAGCTGCCTGGCCGCTCCATGTACCAGCTCCTGATGTCCAGGAGGTCCTGCATCAGATTCAGGTCAATGATGCCGGACCACAGATGTCTAAGCAGCCAGTGTCCCACAGACAGCAGGATGAGCATGGCGGTAAGGGACAGCAGCAGGGAACTGGACAGCATGAGGAACAGGCAGAAGCTGAGTGCGAGGCTGGCCTGGATCCACGTCTGCTTCATAACATGTCGACACGCCCTGGGGAAATGCTGCTGCACACCAGCAACGTATATGTCCCGCACGCTCTGGTAATCAGTGTCCTGGTACACACGAATTCGATACTTCACCATCCTGCTACCATCCAGTCAGGGTCTTGAACAAAAGTTAGATTCAAGGTTAGACACACGAGGAACAGAGCATTCTTACAAAGAGTTTTCATTTCTGCAGTTCAGAACCAAAATTAGTGATCATACAAGCTCCTGTCCTCAGACACACTGTAGATTTACAGTCTCACGACTGTCAGCCTCACAGTGTAGTCTCACGGCCTCACGACTGTCAGCCTCACAGTGTAGTCTCACGGCCTCACGACTGTCAGCCTCACAGTGTAGTCTCACGGCCTCACGACTGTCAGCCTCAGACAAAATGTAGTCTCACGGCCTCACGACTGTCAGCCTCAGACAAAATGTAGTCTCACGGCCTCACTACTGTCAGCTTCAGCCAGGCTGTCATCTCAGCCTCACTACTGTGAGCCTCAGACAGACTGTTGTCTCACAATCTCACTACTGAGAGGCTCAGGCATGCTGTAATCTGACAATCTCAATACTCTCAGCCTCAGACATGGTAGTTTCCAAGTCTCACTACTTTCAGACTCAGGCAGACTGTAATCTCACAATCTCGCTACTGCGAGCCTCAGACAGACTGTAGTTTCAGTCTCGCTACTGTCAGCTTCAGATAGACTGTAGACTCTCAGTCTCACTACTGACAGCCTCAGACAGACTGTAGTCTCAGTCTCGCTACTGTCAGCTTCAGAAAGACTGTGCTGTCACCATCCCAATTCTGTCAGCCCAGCCTGAAACAAGCTGCATTTTCCAAGTGTCACTACTGTCAGCCTCTGACAGACTGTAGTCTCACAATCACAATACTGTCAGCCTCAATTGGACGAGTTTCACAGTCTCGCAGGCCGGTCAGTCTAACCTCGGTGGTGGTGAAGTTGCTAGAAAGAGTTCTGAGGGAGAGAATATCTCTGCACTTGGAGAGACACGGATTAATCAGGGATAGTCAGCGTGGATTTGTTAAAGGAAGGTCATGTTTGACAAATTTGATTGAATTTTTTCAGGAGGTAACCAGGAGTGTTGCTGAGGGTAATGCATTTGATGTGGTCTACATGGACTTCAGCAAGGCTTTTAATAAGGTCCCTCATAGCTGACTGGTCAAGGAAGTAAGAGCCCATAGGATCCAAGGCAAAGTGGATCCAAAATTGGCTAAGAGGCAGGAAGCAGAGGGTGATGGTAGAGGCAGGAAGCGGAGGGTGATGGTAGAGGCAGGAAGCGGAGGGTGATGGTAGAGGCAGGAAGCGGAGGGTGATGGTAGAGGCAGGAAGTGGAGGGTGATGGTAGAGGCAGGAAGCGGAGGGTGATGGTAGAGGCAGGAAGCGGAGGGTGATGGTAGAGGCAGGAAGCGGAGGGTGATGGTAGAGGCAGGAAGCAGAGGGCGATGGTAGAGGCAGGAAGCGGAGGGTGATGGTAGAGGCAGGAAGCGGAGGGTGATGGTAGAGCAGGAAGCAGAGGGTGATGGTAGAGGCAGGAAGCAGAGGGTGATGGTAGAGGGATGTTTCTGTGACTGGAAGTCTGTTTCCGGTGGGGTTCCACAGGGCTCGGTGCTGGGTCCCTTGCTGTTTGTGGTGTACATAAACGATTTGGACTTAAATGTAGGGGATATGAGCAAGAAGTTCGCAGATGACATGAAAATTGGTAGGGTGGTAAATAGTGAGGAGGATAGCTGTAAACTGCAGGAGGATATCAATGGACTGGTCAAGTGGGCAGAGCAGTGGCAAATAGAATTCAATCTGTAAAAGTGTGAGGTAAAGCACTTGGGGAGGGTTAACAAGGCACTATGAATGATAGGACCCTGGAAAGTACTGAAAATCAGAGGGACCTTGGTGTGCATGTCCACCGGTCCCTTAAGGTAGTGAGACAGGTAGATAAGGTGGGTAAGAAGGCATATGGGATACTTGCCTTTATTAGCCGAGGCATAGAATATAAGAGCAGGGAGGTTATGCTGGAATTGTATAAAATGCTGGTTAGGCCACAACTGAAGTACTGTGTGCAGTTCTGGTCACCAGATAAGAGTCACAGAGTTATAGAGGTCTACAGCACAGAAAAAGGCCCTTTGGCCCATCTAGTTTGCACCAGTCAAACAAGTACCTAATTATTCTAATCCCATTTTCCAGCACTAGGCCCATAACCTTGTATGCCATAACATCGCAAGTGCACATCCAAATACTTCTTACATGTTATGAGGGTTTCTGCCTCTCCCACCCTTTCAGGCAGTGAGTTCCGGATTCCCACCACCCTCTGGGTGAAAAAATTCTTCCCCACATCCCCTCAAAACCTCCTGCCCCTTACCTTAAATCTATGCCCCCTGATTATTGATCCCTTCACCAAGGGGAAAAGCTCCTTCCTGTCTACCCTATCTATGCCCCTCATAATTTTATATACCTCAATCATGTCCCCCCTCAATCTCCTCTGCTCCAGGGAAAATAACCCCAGTCTATCCAATCTCTCCTCATTACTAAAACTCTCCAGCCCAGGCAACATCCTGGTAAATCTCCTCTGCACTCTCTCTAGTGCAATCATATCCTTCCTATAATGTGGATTCCTGAACTGCACGCAATACTCTAGCTGTGGCCTAACCAGTGTTTTATACAGTTCCAGCATAACCTCCCTGCTCTTATATTCTATGCCTCGGCTAATAAAGGCAAGTATCCCATATGCCTTCTTACCCACCTTATCTACCTGTCCCGCTACCTTAAGGGACCGGTGGACATGCACAACAAGGTCCCTCTGATCCTCGGTACTTCCCAGGGTCTTACCATTCATTGTGTATTCCCGTGCCTTGTTTGTTCTGCTCAAGTGCATCACCTCTCACTTATCCGGATTAAATTCCATTTGCCACTGATCAGCCCATCTGACCAGCCCGTCTATATTCTCCTGTAGTAGATTATAGGAAGGATGTGATTGCACTGGAGAAGGTGCAGAGGAGATTTACCAGGATGCTGCCTGGACTGGAAGGTCTGAGCTGTGAGGAAAGATTGGATAGGCTGGGGTTGTTTTCCTTGGAGCAGCAAAGGTTGAGAGGGGTTGATAGAGGTAATAAGATTGAGGGGCATAGATAGGGTGGATAGGAAGGCACTTTTTCCATTAGTAGACGGGTCAATAACCAGGGGGCATGGATTTAAGGTAAGAGGTAGAAGGTTAAGAAGTAAATTGGCTAAGAGGGGAATTGAGGAGAAATTTTTTCACCCAGAGGGTGGTGGGAGTCTGGAACTCACTGCCTGAAACGGTGGTTGAGTCAGAACCTCTCATAAATTTTGAGAAGTATTTAAATATTCACTTGTGTTGCCATAGCCCCGTTGTGTGCTGTAGACATCTCTGAGCCTACAGTCACTCACCAAACCTCTATCAGTTACCACACAGTAACTCACCCTAACCTCTATCAGTTACCACACAGTAACTCACCCTAACCTCTATCAGTTACCACACAGTAACTCACCCTAACCTCTATCAGTTACCACACAGTAACTCACTCTAACCTCTATCAGTTACCACACAGTAACTCACCCTAACCTCTATCATTTACCACACAGTAACTCACCCTAACCTCTATCAGTTAACACACAGTAACTCACTCTAACCTCTATCAGTTACCACACAGTAACTCACTCTAACCTCTATCAGTTAACACACAGTAACTCACTCTAACCTCTATCAGTTAACACACAGTAACTCACTCTAACCTCTATCAGTTACCACACAGTAACTCACTCTAACCTCTATCAGTTACCACACAGTAACTCACCCTAACCTCTATCAGTTAACACACAGTAACTCACTCTAACCTCTATCAGTTACCACACAGTAACTCACTCTAACCTCTATCAGTTACCACACAGTAACTCACCCTAACCTCTATCATTTACCACACAGTAACTCACCCTAACCTCTATCATTTACCACACAGTAACTCACCCTAACCTCTATCATTTACCACACAGTAACTCACCCTAACCTCTATCATTTACCACACAGTAACTCACCCTAACCTCTATCATTTACCACACAGTAACTCACACTAACCTCTATCAGTTACCACACAGTAACTCACACTAACCTCTATCAGTTACCACACAGTAACTCACACTAACCTCTATCATTTACCACACAGTAACTCACACTAACCTCTATCAGTTAACACACAGTAACTCACACTAACCTCTATCAGTTACCACACAGTAACTCACACTAACCTCACTCAGTTAACACACAGTAACTCACACTAACCTCAATCAGTTACCACACAGTAATGAACCCTAACCTCAATCAGTTAACAAAAAGTAACTCGCCTACCACAGAGCTATGCTGAATGAGAGAATGAATCAGTTAACACAGACTAACTCACCATAACCTCAATGTGTAAACACACAGTAACTCACCATAACCTCAACCAGTAAAACACACAGTAACTCACCCTAACCTCAATCAGTTAACACAGAGTAACTCACCATTACCTCAATCAGTTAACACACAGTAACTCACCATAACCTCAATGAGTAAACATACAGTAACTCACCATAACCTCAATCTGTAAACACACAGTAACTCACCCTAACCTCAATCAGTTAACACAGAGTAACTCACCATTACCTCAATCAGTTAACACACAGTAACTCACCATAACCTCAATGTGTAAACACACAGTAACTCACCATAGCCTCAATCTGTAAACACACAGTAACTCGCCCTAACCTCAATCAGTTAACACAGAGTAACTCACCATTACCTCAATCAGTTAACACACAGTAACTCACCATAACCTCAATGAGTAAACATACAGTAACTCACCATAACCGCAATCAGTTAACACACAAACTCACATTAACCTCAATCAGTAAAAGACAGTAACTCACCCCAACCTCAATCAGTTAACGCACAGTAACTCACCATAACCTCAATGAGTAAACATACAGTAACTCAACCTAACCTCAATCAGTTAACCCACAGTAACTCACATTAACCTCAATCAGTAAAACACAGTAACTCACCCCAACCTCAATCAGTTAACGCATAGTAATCAAACTTACCTCAATCAGTAAACACACAGTAACGCACCATAACCTCAATCAGTTAACACACAGTAACTCAGCCCAACTTCAATCAGTTAACACAGAGTAACTCACCCTAACCTCAATCAGTTAACAAACAGTAACTCACCCCAACTTCAATCAGTTAGCTCAGAGTAGCTCACCCTAACCTCAATCAGTTAACACACAGTAACACACCCTAACCTCAATCAGTTAACACACAGTAACTCACCCTAACCGCAATCAGTTAACACACAGTAACACACCCTAACCGCAATCAGTTAACACACAGTAACTCATATTAACCTTAATCAGTTCACACACAGTAACTCATCATAACATCAATCAGTTAACATACAGTAACTCACCCAAAACTCAATCAGTAAACACACAGTTACACACCCTCACCCTAACCTCAATCAGTTAACACACAGTAACTCACCATAACATCAATCAGTTAACACACCCTGACCCTAACCTCAATCAGTAAACTCAAAGTAACTCAACATAACCTCAATCAGTTAACACACAGTAACTCACCATAACCTCAATGAGTAAACACACAGTAACTCACCATAACCTCAATCAGTAAACTCAAAGTAACTCAACATAACCTCAATCAGTTAACACACAGTAACACACCCTCACCCTAAACTCAATCAGTTAACACAGAGTAACTCACCATAACCTCAATGAGTAAGCACACAGTAACTCACCCTAACCTCAATCAGTTAACAATAAGTAACTCGCCTATCACAGAGCAATGCTGAATGAGAGAATGAATCAGTTAACACAGATAACTCACCATAACCTCAATGTGTAAACACACAGTAACTCACCCTAACCTCAATCTGTAAACACACAGTAACTCACCATAACCTCAATCAGTAAACAAACAGTAAATCACCATAAGCTCAATAAGTTAACGCACAGTAACTAACCCTAACCTCAGTCAGTAAACACACAGTAACTCACCCTAACCACAATCAGTTAACACACAGTAACTCATCATAACCTCAATCAGGTAACACACTGCAACTCATATTAACCTCAATCAGTTCACACACAGTAACTCACATTAACCTCAATCAGTTAACACACAGTAACTTACACTAACCTCAGTCAGTTAACACACAGTAACTCACCTTAACCTCAATCAGTTAACACACAGTAACTCAACATAACCTCAATGAGTAAACACACTGTAGCTCACCCTAACCTCAATCAGTTAACACACAGTAACTCACCCTAACCTCAATCCGTAAACACACAGTAACTCACCCTAACCTCAATCAGTAAACAAACAGTAGCTCACCCTAACCTCAATCAGTTAACACAGAGTAACTCACCCTAACCTCAATATGTTAACACACTGTAACTCACCCTAAGCTGAATCCGTTAACACACTGTAACTCACCCTTACCTCAATCAGTTAACACAGAGTAACTCACCATAACCTCAATCAGTAAACAAACAGTAAGTCACCCTAACCTCAATCAGTTTACACAGAGTAACTCACCCTAACCTCAATCAGTTAACACACAGTAACTCACCATAACCTCAATCAGTAAACAAACAGTAACTCACCCTAACCTCAAACATTTAACACACAGTAACACACCATCACCCTAACCTCAATCTGTAAACACACAGTAACGCATCATAACCTCAATCCGTTAACACAAAATAACTCACCCTAACCTCAATCAGTTAACACACAGTAACTCACACTAACCTCAATCAGTTAACACACAGTAACTCACCCTAACCTCAATCAGTTAACACACAGTAACTCACACTAACCTCAATCAGTTAACACACAGTAACTCACCCTAACCTCAATCAGTTAACACAAAGTAACTCTCCTAACCTCAATCAGTAAACACACAGTAACACACCCTCACCCTAACCTCAATCATTAAACACACTGTAACTCAACCTAACCTCAATCAGTTAACACACAGTAACTCACATTAACCTCAATCAGTTAACACACAGTAACTCATATTAACCTCAATCAGTAAACACATAGTAACTCACCCTAACCTCAATCAGTAAACACACAGTAACTCACCCTAACCTCAATCAGTTAACACACAGTAACTTACCATAACCTCAATCAGTTAACACTCAGTAACTCATATTAACCTCAATCAGTTAACACACAGTAAGACACCCTCACCCTAACCTCAAACAGTAAACACACAGTAACTCACCATAAACTCAGTCAGTTAACACACCGTGACTCACCCAAAACTCAATCAGTAAACACACAGTTACACACCCTCACCCTAACCTCAATCAGTTAACACACAGTAACTCAAACTAACCTCAATCAGTTAACACAGAGTAACTCAAACTAACCTCAATCAGTTAACACAGAGTAACTCACCATAACCTCAATCAACACACAGTAACTCACCCCAACCTCAATCAGTTAATGCACTCAACATAACCTCAATGAGTAAACAAACAGTAACTCACCCTAACCTCGATCAGTAAACACACGGTAACTCACCATAACCTCAATCAGTTAACACACAGTAACTCACCCTAACCTCAATCAGTTAACACACAGTAACTCACCTAACCTCAATCAGTTAACACAGAGTAACTCATCATAACCTCAATCAGTAAACAAATAGTAACTCACCCTAACCTCAATCAGTTAACACAGAGTAACTCACCATAACCTCAATCAGTAAACAAATAGTAACTCACGCTAACCTCAATCAGTTAACACAGAGTAACTCACCCTAAACTCAATCAGTAAACACACAGTAACTCACCCTGACCTCAATCAGTTCACACACAGTAACTCACCATAACCTCAATCAGTTAACATGCTGTAACTCACATTAATCTCAATCAGTTAACACACAGTAACTTGCACTAACCTCAGTCAGTTAACACACAGTAACTCAGCCTAACCTCAATCAGTAAACACACATTAACTCACACTAACCTCAATCTGTTAACACACAGTAATTCTCATTAACCTCAATCAGTTAACACACATTAACTCACATTAATCTCAATCAGTTAACACACAGTAACACACCCTCACCTAACCTCAATTAATAAACACACAGTAACTCACACTAACCTCAATCAGTTAACACACAGTAACTTACATTAACGTCAATCAGTTAACACAGAGTAACTCACCCTAACCTCAATCAGTTAACACACAGTAACACACACTCACCCTAACCTCAATCAGTAAATACACAGTAACTCACCCTAACCTCAATCAGTTAACACAAAGTAACTCCCTAACCTCAATCAGTTAACACACAGTAACACATACTAACCTCAATCAGTTAACACAGAGTAACGCACCCTAACCTCAATCAGTAAATACACAGTAACTCACCATAACCTCAATCAGTTAACACACGGTAACTCACCCTAACCTCAATCAGTAAACACACAGTAACTCACCCTAACCTCAATCAGTTAACACAAAGTAACTCCCTAACCTCAATCAGTTAACACACAGTAACACATACTAACCTCAATCAGTTAACACAGAGTAACGCACCCTAACCTCAATCAGTTAACACACAGTAACTAACATTAACCTCAATCAGTTAACACACAGTAACTCACCCTAACCTCAATCAGTTAACACAGAGTAACACACCCTAACCTCAATCAGTTAACACACAGAAACTAACATTAACCTCAATCAGTTAACACATAGTAACTCACCAAAACCTCAATCAGTTAACACACAGTAACACACCCTAACCTCAATCAGTTAACACACATTAACTCACCCTAAACTCAATCAGTTAACACACAGTAACTCACCAAAACCTCAATCAGTTAACATACAGTAAGTCAGCATAACCTCAAGGAGTAAACACAGAGGAACTCACCATAACCGCAATCAGTTAACACACAGTAACTCACATTAACCTCAATCAGTAAAAGACAGTAACTCACCCCAAACTCAATCAGTTAACACACAGTAACTCACCCTAACCTCACTCAGTTAACACAGAGTAACTCAACATAATCTCCATGAGTAAACACACAGTAACTCGCCCTAACCTCTATCAATAAACACAGAGTAACTCACCCTAACCTCAATGAGTAAACACACAGTAACTCACACTAACCTCAATCCGTTAACACACAGTAACTCACCCTAAGCTGAATCCGTTAAAACACATAAACTCACCCTAACCTCAATCAGTTAACAAACAGTAACTCACCCTAAACTCAATCAGTTAACACAGAGTAACTCACCATAACCTCAATCAGTTAACACACAGTAACTCACCATAACCTCAATGAGTAAAAACACAGGAACTCACAATAACCGCAATCAGTTAACACACAATAACTCACATTAACCTCAGTCAGTAAAACACAGTAACTGACCCCTACCTCAATCCGTTGACGCACAGTAACTCACCATAACCTCAATCAGATAACACACAGTAACTCACATTAACCTCAATCAGTTAATACACAGTAATTCACCCTCACCCTAACTCAAACAGTAAACACACAATAACTCACACTAACCTCAATCAGTTAGCACACAGTAACACACATTATCCTCAATCAGTTAACACATAGTAACTCACGTTAACCTCAATTAGTTAACACTCAGTAACTCAACCTAACCTCAGTCCGTTAACACACAGTAAGTCACAGTAACCTCAATCAGTTAACATACAGTAACTCACCCTAACCTCAAACAGTTAACACACAGTAACTCACAGTAACCTTAATCAGTTAACACTCAGTAACTCATATTAACCTCAATCAGTGAACACACAGTAACTGAACCTAACCTCAATCAGTTAACACACAGTAACACACCCTCACCCTAACCTCAATCAGTTAACACACAGTAACTCACCCTCACCCTAACCTCAATCAGTTAACACAGAGTATCTCACCATAACCTCAATGAGTAAGCACACAGTAACTCACCCTAACCTCAATCAGTTAACAAAAAGTAACTTGCCTATCACGGAGCAATGCTGATTGAGAGAATGAATCAGTTAACACAGACTAACTCACCATAACCTCAACGAGTAAACACACAGTAACTCACCCTAACCTCACTCAGTTAACACAGAGTAACTCAACATAATCTCCATGAGTAAACACACAGTAACTCGCCCTAACCTCTATCAATAAACAGAGTAACTCACCCTAACCTCAATGAGTAAACACACAGTAACTCACACTAACCTCAATCCATTAACACACAGTAACTCACCCTAACCTCAATCCGTTAAAACACATAAACTCACCCTAACCTCAATCAGTTAACACAGAGTAACTCACCATAACCTCAATCAGTTAACACACAGTAACTCACCATATCCTCAATGAGTAAAAACACAGGAACTCAGCCTAACGTCAATCAGTTAACACAGAATAACTCACCATAACCTCAATCAGTAAAAACACAGTAACTCACCATAACTGCAATCAGTTAACACACAATAACTCACATTAACCTCAGTCAGTAAAACACAGTAACTGACCCCTACCTCAATCCGTTGATGCACAGTAACTCACCATAACCTCAATCAGTTAACACATAATAACTCACATTAACCTCAGTCAGTAAAACACAGTAACTGACCCCTACCTCAATCCGTTGATGCACAGTAACTCACCATAACCTCAATCAGTTAACACACAGTAATTCACCCTCACCCTAACTCAAACAGTAAACACACAATAACTCACACTAACCTCAATCAGTTAGCACACAGTAACACACACTAACCTCAATCAGTTAACACATAGTAACTCACGTTAACCTCAATCAGTTAACACAGAGTAACTCACCATAATCTCAATGCGTAAACACACAATAACTCACCCTAACCTCAATCAGTTAACACAGAGTAACTCAACATAACCTCAATCAGTAAACACACAGTAACTCACCATAACCGCAATCAGTTAACACACAGTAATTCACATTTACCTCAATCAGTAAAACACAGTAACTCAACCCAACCTCAATCAATTAACGCACTGTAACTCACCATAACCTCAATGAGTAAACACACAGTAACTCACACCAACCTCAGTCTGTTCACACACAGTCACTCACTTAACCTCAATCTGTTCCACACAGTAACTCACACTAACCTGAGTCTGTTCACACACTGTAACTCACAATAACCTCAGTCTGTTCATGCCCAGTAACTCATACTAAATCTGTCTGTACATTCATAGTAACCCACACTAATCTCAGTCTGTTCACACACAGTAACTCACACTAACCTCAGTCTGTTCACACACAGTAACTCACACTAACCTCAGTATGTTCACACAGTAACTCACACTACCTCAGTCTGTTCACACACAGTAACTAACACTAACTTCAGTCTGTTCACACACAGTAACTCACACTAACCTCAGTCTGTTCACACACAGTAATTCACACTAACCCGAGTCTGTTCACACACAGTAGCTCACTTAACCTCAACCTGTTCACACACAGTAACTCATAGTATCCTCAGTCTATTCACCAACAGTAACTCAAACTAACCTCAGCCTGTTCACACATAGTAAATCACATTCCCTCAATCTGTTCACACACAGTAACTCACTCTAACCTCAGTCTATTCACACACAGTAACTCACTTAACCTCAATCTGTTCACACAGTAACTCACAGCTAACCTCAGTCTGTTCAGACACAGTAACTCACATTAACCTCAGTCTGTTCACACACTGTAATTCACACTAACCTCAGTCTGTTCATGTCCAGTAACTCACACTAAATCTGTCTGTTCATGCATAGTAACTCACACTAACCTCAGTCTGTTCACACACAGTAAGTCACACTAACCTCAGTCTGTACACACAGTAACTCACACTATATCAGTCTGTTCACTCATAGTAACTCACACTAACCTCAGTCTGTTCACCCACAGTAACTCACACTAACCTCAGTCTGTTCACACAGTAACTGACACTAACCTCAGTCTGTTCACACATAGTAACTCACCCTAACCTCAGTCTGTTCACAAACAGTAACTCACACTAACCTCAGTCTGTTCACACACTCTAACTCACACTAACCTCAGTCTGTTCATGCCCAGTAACTCACACTAAATCAGTCTGTTCATTCATAGTCACTCACACTAACCTCAGTCTGTTCACACACAGTAACTCACACTAACCTCAGTCTCATCACACACTGTAACTCACACTAACCTCAGTCTGTTCACGCACAGTAACTCACACTAACCTCAGTCTGTTCACACACAGTAACTCACACTAACCTCAGTCTGTTCACCCAAAGTAACTCACACTAACCTCAGTCTGTTCACCCAGTAACTCACACTAATCTCAGTCTGTTCACGCCCAGTAATTCAAACTAAATCAGTCAGTTTACTCATAGTAACTGACACTAACCTCAGTCTGTTCACAAACAGTATCTCACACTAACCTCATGCTATTCACACACAGTAACTCACACTAACCTGATTCTGCTCACACACAGTAACTCACTTAACCTCAACCTGTTCACACACAGTAACGCATACTAACCTCAGTCTATTCACCAACAGTAACTCACACTAACCTCAGTCTGATGAAACACAGTAACTCACACTAGCCTCAGTCTGTTCACCCAGTAACTCACACTAATCTCAGTCTGTTCACGCCCAGTAATTCAAACTAAATCAGTCAGTTTACTCATAGTAACTGACACTAACCTCAGTCTGTTCACAAACAGTATCTCACACTAACCTCAAGCTATTCACACACAGTAACTCACACTAACCTGATTCTGCTCACACACAGTAACTCACACTAACCTCAACCTGTTCACACACAGTAACGCATACTAACCTCAGTCTATTCACCAACAGTAACTCACAATAACCTCAGTCTGATGAAACACAGTAACTCACACTAACCTCAGTCTGTTCACACACAGTAACTCACTTTCCTTCAATTTGTTCACACACAGTAACTCACTTAACCTCAATCTGTACACACACACTAACTCACACTAACCTGAGTCTGTTCACACACACTAACTCTCATTAACCTCAATTTGTTCAAACAGTAACTCACAGCTAACCTCAGTCTGTTCACACACTGTAACTCACACTAACCTCAGTCTGTTCATGCCCAGTAACGAACACTAAATCTGTCTGTTCATTCATAGTAACTCACACTAACCTCAGTCTGTTCACATACAGTAACTCACACTAACCGCAGTCTGTTCACACAGTAACTCACACTAATCTCAGTCTGTTCACATACAGTAACTCACACTAACCGCAGTCTGTTCACACAGTAACTCACACTAATCTCAGTCTGTTCACGCCCAGGATCTCATACTAAATCAGTCAGTTTACTCATAGTAACTGACACTAACTTCAGTCTGTTCACAAACAGTATCTCACACTAACCTCAAGCTATTCACACACAGTAACTCACACTAACCTCAGTCTGATGAAACACAGTAACTCACACTAGCCTCAGTCTGTTCACCCAGTAACTCACAGTAATCTCAGTCTGTTCACGCCCAGTAATTCAAACTAAATCAGTCAGTTTACTCATAGTAACTGACACTAACCTCAGTCTGTTCACAAACAGTATCTCACACTAACCTCAAGCTATTCACACACAGTAACTCACACTAACCTGATTCTGCTCACACACAGTAACTCACACTAACCTCAACCTGTTCACACACAGTAACGCATACTAACCTCAGTCTATTCACCAACAGTAACTCACACTAACCTCAGTCTGATGAAACACAGTAACTCACACTAACCTCAGTCTGTTCACACACAGTAACTCACTTTCCTTCAATTTGTTCACACACAGTAACTCACACTAACCTGAGTCTGTTCACACACAGTAACTCACTTAACCTCAATCTGTTCACACACACTAACTCACACTAACCTGAGTCTGTTCACACACACTAACTCTCATTAACCTCAATTTGTTCAAACAGTAACTCACAGCTAACCTCAGTCTGTTCACACACTGTAACTCACACTAACCTCAGTCTGTTCATGCCCAGTAACTAACACTAAATCTGTCTGTTCATTCATAGTAACTCACACTAACTCAATCTGTTCACACACAGTAACTCACACTAACCTCAGTCTGTTCACACAGTAACTCAAACTACCTCAGTCTGTTCACACACATTAACTCACACTAACCTCAGTCTGTTCAGATACAGTAACTCACACTAACCGCAGTCTGTTCACACACTGTATCTCACACTAACCTCAAACTATTCATACACAGTAACTCACACTAACCTAAAGTCTGTTCACACACAGTAACTCACTTAACCTCAACCTGTTCACACAGAGTAACTCATACTAACCTCAGTCTATTCACCAACAGTCAATCACACTAACCTCAGTCTGTTCACACACAGTAACTCACTTTCCCTCAATCTGTTCACACACACTAACTCACTCTAAACTCAGTTTATTCACACACAGTAACTCACTTAACCTCAATCTGTTCACACACAGTAACTCACACTAACCTCAGTCTGTTCACACACTGTAACTCACTTAACCTCAATCTGTTCACATTCACACACACTAACTCACACTAACCTGAGTCTGTTCACACATAGTAACTCACATTAATCTCTTTCTGTTCACACAGTAACTCACTCTAACCTCAATATGTTCACAGACTGTAACTCACAGTAACGTCAGTCTGATCACACACAGAAACTCACACTAACCTCAGTCTGTTCACACACAGTAACTCAAACTAACCTCAGTCTATTCACACACAGTAACTCCCTCTAACCTCAGTCTGTTCACACAAAGTAACTCACACTAACATCAGTCTGCTCACACAAAGTATCTCATACTAACCTCAGCCTGTTCACACACAGTTACTCACACTAACCTCAGACTATTCACACAGTAACTCACACTAACCTCAGTCTGTTGACACACAGTAACTGACACTAACCTCAGTCTGTTCACACATGGTAACTCAAACTAACCTCAGTCTGTTCAAAAACAGTAACTCATTCTAACCTCAGTCTGTTCACGCACAGTTAATCACACTAACCTCAGTCTGCTCACACACAGTATCTCATACTAACCTCAGCCTGTTTACACACAGTAACTCACACTAACCTCAGTCTGTTGACACAGTAACTCATACTAACCTCAGTCTGTTCACACACGGTAACTCAAACTAACCTCAGTCTGTTCAAAAACAGTAAATCACTTTAACCTCAGCCTGTTCACGCACAGTTAATCACACTAACCTCAGTCTGCTCACACACAGTATCTCATACTAACCTCAGCCTGTTTACACACAGTAACTCACACTAACCTCAGTCTGTTCACACACAGTAACTCACACTAGCCTCAGACTATTCACACAGTAACTCACAATAACCTCAATCTATGCACACACAGTATCTCATACTAACCTCAGCCTGTTTACACACATTAACTCACACTAACCTCAATCTGTTCACACTGAGTAACTCGCACTAACCTCAGTCTGTTCACACAGTAACTCACACTATATCAGTCTGTTCACTCATAGTAACTCACACTAACCTCAGTCTGTTCACCCTCAGTAACTCACACTAACCTCAGTCTGTTCACACAGTAACTCACACTAACCTCAGTCTGTTCACAAACTGGAACTCACACAAACCTTCAGTCTTTTCACACACATTAACTCACACTAACCTCAGTCTGTTCACAACCAGTAACTCACTTTCCCTCAATTTGTTCACACACTAACTCACTCTAACCTCAGTCTGCATACACACAGTAACTAACTTAACCTCAATTTGTTCACACACAGTAACTCACTCTAACCTCAGTCTGTTCACACACAGTAACTCACTTAACCTCAATCTGTTCACACACACTAACTGACACTAACCTGAGTCTGTTCACACACAGTAACTCACACTAACCTCAGTCTGTTCACACACTGTAACTCACACTAACCTCAGTCTGTTCACACAGAGTAACTCACATTAACCTCGATCAGTTAACACACTGTAACTCACCTCAATCTGTTTAAACACAGTAACTCACTTAACCTCAATCTGTTCACACACACTAACTCACACTAACCTCAGTGTGTTCACACACAGTAACTCACACTAACCTCAGTCTGTTCGCACAGTAACTCAAACTAACCTCAGTCTGTTCAACTGTAACTCAAACTAACCTCAGTCTGTTCACACACAGTAACTCACACTAACCTCAGTCTATTCACACACAGTAACTCACTCTAATCTCAGTCTGTTCACACAAAGTAACTCACACTAACATCAGTCTGCTCACACAAAGTATCTCATACTAACCTCAGCCTGTTCACACACAGTTACTCACACTAACCTCAGACTATTCACACAGTAACTCACACTAACATCAGTCTGTTGACACACAGTAACACACACTAACCTCAGTCTGTTCACACACGGTAACTCAAACTAACCTCAGTCTGTTCAAAAACAGTAACTCACTCTAACCTCAGCCTGTTCACGCACAGTTAATCACACTAACCTCAGTCTGCTCACACACAGTATCTCATACTAACCTCAGCCTGTTTACACACAGTAACTCACACTAACCTCAGTCTGTTCACACACAGTAACTCACACTAGCCTCAGACTATTCACACAGTAACTCACACTAACCTCAATCTATTCACACACAGTATCTCATACTAACCTCAGCCTGTTTACACACATTAACTCACACTAACCTCAGTCTGTTCACACACTGTAACTCACACTAACCTCTGTCTGTTCATGCCCAGTAAGTAACACTAAATCTGTCTGTTCATTCATAGTAACTCACACTAACCTCAGTCTGTTCACACAAAGTAACTCACACTAACATCAGTCTGCTCACACACAGTATCTCATACTAACCTCAGCCTGTTCACACACAGTAACTCACACTAACCTGATTCTGCTCACACACAGTAACTCACTTAACCTCAATTTGTTCACACACAGTAACTCACACTAACCTCAGTCTATTCACCAACAGTAATTCACACTATCCTCAGTCTGTTCACACACAGTAACTCACACTAACCTCAGTCTGTTCACACCCAATAACTCAAACTAACCTCAGTCTGTTCACACACAGTAACTCACACTAACCTCAGTCTGCTCACACAGTATCTCATACTAACCTCAGCCTGTTTACACACAGTAACTCACACTAACCTCAGACTGTTCACACACAGTAACTCACACTAGCCTCAGAGTATTCACACAGTAACTCACACTAACCTCAGTCTGTTGACACACAGGAACTCACACTAACCTCAGTCTGTTCACACACAGTTACTCACACTAACCTCAGTTTGTTCACCCACAGTAACTCACATTAACCTCGATCAGTTTACAGACTGTAACTCAATCTACCTCAATCTTTTTAAACACAATAACTCACACTAACCTCAGTCTGTTCACATAGTAACTAACACCACCCTCAGTCTGTTCACACACAGTAACTCACACTAACCTCAGTCTGTTCACACACAGTAACTCACAGTAGCTTCAGACTATTCACACAGTGACTCACAATAACCTCAGTCTGTTCACACACAGTATCTCACACTAACATCAGTCTGTTCACACACAGTATCTCACTTTATCTCAATCTGTTCACACACAGTAACTCACTCTAACCTCAGTCTGTTCACACACAGTAACTCACACTAACCTCAGTCTATTCACATAGTAACTCACACTATCTTCAGTCTGTTCACACACAGAAACTCACACTAACCTCAGTCTGTTCACACAATGTATCTCACTTTACCTCAATCTAATCACACACAGGAAATCACACTATCCTCAGTCTGTTCACACACAGTAATTCACAGTAACCTCAGTCTGTTCACACACAGTACCTCATACTAACCTCAGCCTGGTTACACACAGTAACTAACACTAACCTCAGTCTGTTCACACACAGTAACTCACACTAACCTCAGTCTGTTCACACACGGTAACTCAAAATAACCTCAGTCTGTTCACACACAGTAACTCAATCTAACCTCAGTCTGTTCACGCACAGTAACTCACAATAACCTCAGCCTGTTCACACATTAACTCAAACTATCCTCAGTCTGTTCACACACAGTAACTCACACTAGCCTCAGACTATTCACATATTAACTCACACTAACCTCAGTCTGTTCACACAGAGTAACTCACACTTACCTCAGTCTGTTCACACACAGTAACTCACACTAACCTCAGTTTGTTCACCCACAGTAAGTCACACTAACCTCAGTCTGTTCACCCACAGTAACTCACACTAACCTCAGTCTGTTCACACACAGAAAATCACACTATCCTCAGTCTGTTGACACACAGTAACTCACACTAACCTCAGTCAGTTGACACACAGTAACTCACACTTGCCTCAGACTATTCACACAGTAACTCACTTTAACCTCAGTCTGTTGACACACAGTAACTCACACTAACCTCAGTCTGTTCACACACGGTAACTCAAAATAACCTCAGTCTATTCACACACAGTAACTCAAACTAACCTCAGTCTGATCACACACAGTGACTCACACTAACCTCAGTCTGTTCACACACAGTAACTCACACTAACTTCAGTCTGATCACGCACAGTAACTCACACTAACCTCAGTCTGTTCGCACAGTAACTCACACTAACTTCAGTCTGATCACACACAGTGGCTCACACTAACCTCAGTCTGTTCGCACAGTTACTCACACTAACCTCCGTCTCTTCACTCGTAGTCACTCACACTAACATCAGTTTGTTCACGCACAGTAACACACTCTATCCTCAATTAGAAAAGTCACAGTAACTCACATTAACCTTAAACAGTTAACACACAGAAACTCACATTAACCTTAATCAGTTAACACACAAAAACTCACATTAGCCTCAGTCAGTTAACACACAGTATCTGACCCCAACCTCAATCAGTTAATCCACAGGTACTGACGCTAACCTCAGTCAGTTAACACACCGTAACTCACCCTAACTCAATCAGTAAACACTCATTAACTCATACTACCCTCAACCAGTTAACAAGCAGTAACTCACCCGAACCTCAATCAGTTAATACACAGTAACTCACATTAACCTCGATCAGTTAACACACTGTAACTCACCTCAATCTGTTTAAACACAGTAACTCACTTAACCTCAATCTGTTCACACACACTAACTCACACTAACCTCAGTGTGTTCACACACAGTAACTCACACTAACCTCAGTCTGTTCGCACAGTAACTCAAACTAACCTCAGTCTGTTCAACTGTAACTCAAACTAACCTCAGTCTGTTCACACACAGTAACTCACACTAACCTCAGTCTGTTCACACACAGTAACTCAAACTAACCTCAGTCTATTCACACACAGTAACTCACTCTAATCTCAGTCTGTTCACACAAAGTAACTCACACTAACATCAGTCTGCTCACACAAAGTATCTCATACTAACCTCAGCCTGTTCACACACAGTTACTCACACTAACCTCAGACTATTCACACAGTAACTCACACTAACATCAGTCTGTTGACACACAGTAACACACACTAACCTCAGTCTGTTCACACACGGTAACTCAAACTAACCTCAGTCTGTTCAAAAACAGTAACTCACTCTAACCTCAGCCTGTTCACGCACAGTTAATCACACTAACCTCAGTCTGCTCACACATAGTATCTCATACTAACCTCAGCCTGTTTACACACAGTAACTCACACTAACCTCAGTCTGTTCACACACAGTAACTCACACTAGCCTCAGACTATTCACACAGTAACTCACACTAACCTCAATCTATTCACACACAGTATCTCATACTAACGTCAGCCTGTTTACACACATTAACTCACACTAACCTCAGTCTCTTCACACACTGTAACTCACACTAACCTCTGTCTGTTCATGCCCAGTAACTAACACTAAATCTGCCTGTTCATTCATAGTAACTCACACTAACCTGAGTCTGTTCACACAAAGTAACTCACACTAACATCAGTCTGCTCACACACAGTATCTCATACTAACCTCAGCCTGTTCACACACAGTAACTCACACTAACCTGATTCTGCTCACACACAGTAACTCACTTAACCTCAATTTGTTCACACACAGTAACTCACACTAACCTCAGTCTATTCACCAACAGTAATTCACACTATCCTCAGTCTGTTCACACACAGTAACTCACACTAACCTCAGTCTGTTCACACCCAGTAACTCAAACTAACCTCAGTCTGTTCACACACAGTAACTCACACTAACCTCAGTCTGTTCACGCACAGTAACTCACACTAACCTCAGTCTGCTCACACAGTATCTCATACTAACCTCAGCCTGTTTACACACAGTAACTCACACTAACCTCAGACTGTTCACACACAGTAACTCACACTAGCCTCAGAGTATTCACACAGTAACTCACACTAACCTCAGTCTGTTGACACACAGGAACTCACACTAACCTCAGTCTGTTCACACACAGTTACTCACACTAACCTCAGTTTGTTCACCCACAGTAACTCACACTAACCTCGATCAGTTTACAGACTGTAACTCAATCTACCTCAATCTTTTTAAACACAATAACTCACACTAACCTCAGTCTGTTCACATAGTAACTAACACCACCCTCAGTCTGTTCACACACAGTAACTCACACTAACCTCAGTCTGTTCACACACAGTAACTCACACTAGCTTCAGACTATTCACACAGTGACTCACAATAACCTCAGTCTGTTCACACACAGTATCTCACACTAACATCAGTCTGTTCACACACAGTATCTCACTTTATCTCAATCTGTTCACACACAGTAACTCACTCTAATCTCAGTCTGTTCACACACAGTAACTCACACTAACCTCAGTCTATTCACATAGTAACTCACACTATCTTCAGTCTGTTCACACACAGAAACTCACACTAACCTCAGTCTGTTCACACAATGTATCTCACTTTACCTCAATCTAATCACACACAGGAAATCACACTATCCTCAGTCTGTTCACACACAGTAATTCACAGTAACCTCAGTCTGTTCACACACAGTACCTCATACTAACCTCAGCCTGGTTACACACAGTAACTAACACTAACCTCAGTCTGTTGACACACAGTAACTCACACTAACCTCAGTCTGTTCACACACGGTAACTCAAAATAACCTCAGTCTGTTCACACACAGTAACTCAATCTAACCTCAGTCTGTTCACGCACAGTAACTCACAATAACCTCAGCCTGTTCACACATTAACTCAAACTATCCTCAGTCTGTTCACACACAGTAACTCACACTAGCCTCAGACTATTCACATATTAACTCACACTAACCTCAGTCTGTTCACACAGAGTAACTCACACTTACCTCAGTCTGTTCACACACAGTAACTCACACTAACCTCAGTTTGTTCACCCACAGTAAGTCACACTAACCTCAGTCTGTTCACCCACAGTAACTCACACTAACCTCAGTCTGTTCACACACAGAAAATCACACTATCCTCAGTCTGTTGACACACAGTAACTCACACTAACCTCAGTCTGTTCACGCACAGTAACTCACACTATCCTCAGTCTGCTCACACACAGTATCTCATACTAACCTCAGTCTGTTCACACACAGTAACTCACAATAACCTCAGTCTGTTCACACATTAACTCAAACTATCCTCAGTCTGTTCACACACAGTAACTCACACTAGCCTCAGACTATTCACATATTAACTCACACTAACCTCAGTCTGTTCACCCACAGTAACTCACACTAACCTCAGTCTGTTCACACACAGAAAATCACACTATCCTCAGTCTGTTCCCACACAGTAACTCACACTAACCTCAGTTTGTTCACCCACAGTAACTCACACTAACATCAGACTGTTCACAAACAGTACCTCACACTAACCTCAGTCTGTTCACACACGGTAAATCACACTAACCTCAGTCTGATCGCACCATAGAAACTCACACAAACCTCAGTCTGTTCAGTCAGTAACGCACACTATCCTCAGTCTGTTCAACCACAGTATCTCTCACTAACCTCCGTCTGTTTACATACATTAACTAACACTAACCTCAGTCTGTTCGCACAGTAACTCACACTCCCCTCCATCTCTTCACTCGTAGTAACTCACACTAACATCAGTTTGTTCACGCGCAGTAACACACTCTATCCTCAATTAGAAAAGTCACAGTAACTCACATTAACCTTAAACAGTTAACACACAGAAACTCACATTAACCTCAATCAGTTAACACACAAAAACTCACATTAGCCTCAATCAGTTAACACACAGTATCTGACCCCAACCTCAGTCAGTTAATCCACAGTTACTGACGCTAACCTCATTCAGTTAACACACCGTAACTCACCCTAACTCAATCAGTAAACACTCATTAACTCATACTACCCTCAACCAGTTAACAAGCAGTAACTCACCCGAACCTCAATCAGTTAATACACAGTAACTCACATTAACCTCGATCAGTTAACACACTGTAACTCACCTCAATCTGTTTAAACACAGTAACTCACTCAAACCTCAGTCTGTTCACACACTGTAACTCACACTAACCTCTTTCTGTTCATGCCCAATATCTCATACTAACCTCAGTCTGTTCATTCACAGTAACTCACACTAACCTCAGTCTTTTCACACACCGTAACTCACACTAACATCAGTTTGTTCCCACACAGTAACTCACACTAACCTCAGTCTGATCACACACAGTAACTCACACTAACCTCAGTCTGATCACACACAGTGACTCACACTAACCTCAGTCTGTTCACACACAGTAACTCACTCTAACTTCAGTCTGATCACGCACAGTAACTCACACTAACCTCAGTCTGTTCGCACAGTAACTCACACTAACTTCAGTCTGATCACACACAGTGGCTCACACTAACCTCAGTCTGTTCGCACAGTTACTCACACTAACCTCCGTCTCTTCACTCGTAGTCACTCACACTAACATCAGTTTGTTCACGCACAGTAACACACTATCCTCAATTAGAAAAGTCACAGTAACTCACATTAACCTTAAACAGTTAACACACAGAAACTCACATTAACCTCAATCAGTTAACACACAAAAACTCACATTAGCCTCAGTCAGTTAACACACAGTATCTGACCCCAACCTCAATCAGTTAATCCACAGTTACTGACGCTAACCTCAGTCAGTTAACACACCGTAACTCACCCTAACTCAATCAGTAAACACACATTAACTCATACTACCCTCAACCAGTTAACAAGCAGTAACTCACCCGAACCTCAATCAGTTAACACACAGTAACTCACATTAACCTCGATCAGTTAACACACTGTAACTCACCTCAATCTGTTTAAACACAGTAACTCACAGAAACCTGGAGTCTGTTCACACACAGTAATTCACTTAACCTCAATCTGTTCACACACACTAACTCACACTAACCTCAGTGTGTTCACACACAGTAACTCACACTAACCTCAGTCTGTTCGCACAGTAACTCAAACTAACCTCAGTCTGTTCACCAACTGTAACTCAAACTAACCTCAGTCTGTTCACACACAGTAACTCACACTAACCTCAGTCTGTTCACACACAGTAACTCAAACTAACCTCAGTCTATTCACACACAGTAACTCACTCTAATCTCAGTCTGTTCACACAAAGTAACTCACACTAACATCAGTCTGCTCACACAAAGTATCTCATACTAACCTCAGCCTGTTCACACACAGTTACTCACACTAACCTCAGACTATTCACACAGTAACTCACACTAACATCAGTCTGTTGACACACAGTAACACACACTAACCTCAGTCTGTTCACACACGGTAACTCAAACTAACCTCAGTCTGTTCAAAAAGAGTAACTCACTCTAACCTCGGCCTGTTCACGCACAGTTAATCACACTAACCTCAGTCTGCTCACACACAGTATCTCATACTAACCTCAGCCTGTTTACACACAGTAACTCACACTAACCTCAGTCTGTTCAGACACTGTAACTCACACTAACCTCAGTCTGTTCATGCCCAGTAACTAACACTAAATCTGTCTGTTCATTCCCAGTAACTCACACTAACATCAGTTAGTTAATCCACAGTTACTGACGCTAACCTCAGTCAGTTCACTCACCGTAACTCACCCTAACTCAATCAGTAAACACACATTAACTCATACTACCCTCAACCAGTTAACAAGCAGTAACTCACCCGAACCTCAATCAGTTAACACACAGTAACTCACATTAACCTCAATCAGTTAACACACTGTAACTCACCTCAATCTGTTTAAACACAGTAACTCACAGAAACCTGGAGTCTGTTCACACACAGTAACTCAAATAACCTCAATCTGTTCACACACACTAACTCACACTAACCTCAGTCTGTTCACACACAATAACTCACACTAACCTCAGTCTGTTCACACAGTAACTCAAACTAACCTCAGTCTGTTCACCAACTGTAACTCAAACTAACCTCAGTCTGTTCACACACAGTAACTCACACTAACCTCAGTCTGTTCACACACAGTAACTCAAACTAACCTCAGTCTATTCACACACAGTAACTCACTCTAATCTCAGTCTGTTCACACAAAGTAACTCACACTAACATCAGTCTGCTCACACAAAGTATCTCATACTAACCTCAGCCTGTTCACACACAGTTACTCACACTAAACTCAGACTATTCACACAGTAACTCACACTAACATCAGTCTGTTCACACACGGTAACTCAAACTAACCTCAGTCTGTTCAAAAACAGTAACTCACTCTAACCTCAGCCTGTTCACGCACAGTTAATCACACTAACCTCAGTCTGCTCACACACAGTATCTCATACTAACCTCAGCCTGTTTACACACAGTAACTCACACTAACCTCAGTCTGTTCACACACAGTAACTCACACTAGCCTCAGACTATTCACACAGTAACTCACACTAACCTCAATCTATTCACACAGTATCTCATACTAACCTCAGCCTGTTCACACACAGTAACTCACACTAACCTGATTCTGCTCACACACAGTAACTCACTTAACCTCAATTTGTTCACACACAGTAACTCACACTAACCTCAGTCTATTCACCAACAGTAATTCACACTATCCTCAGTCTGTTCACACACAGTAACTCACACTAACCTCAGTCTGTTCACACCCAGTAACTCACACTAACCTCAGTCTGTTCACACACAGTAACTCACTCTAACTTCAGTCTGATCACGCACAGTAACTCACACTAACCTCAGTCTGTTCGCACAGTAACTCACACTAACTTCAGTCTGATCACACACAGTGGCTCACACTAACCTCAGTCTGTTCGCACAGTTACTCACACTAACCTCCGTCTCTTCACTCGTAGTCACTCACACTAACATCAGTTTGTTCACGCACAGTAACACACTATCCTCAATTAGAAAAGTCACAGTAACTCACATTAACCTTAAACAGTTAACACACAGAAACTCACATTAACCTCAATCAGTTAACACACAAAAACTCACATTAGCCTCAGTCAGTTAACACACAGTATCTGACCCCAACCTCAATCAGTTAATCCACAGTTACTGACGCTAACCTCAGTCAGTTAACACACCGTAACTCACCCTAACTCAATCAGTAAACACACATTAACTCATACTACCCTCAACCAGTTAACAAGCAGTAACTCACCCGAACCTCAATCAGTTAACACACAGTAACTCACATTAACCTCGATCAGTTAACACACTGTAACTCACCTCAATCTGTTTAAACACAGTAACTCACAGAAACCTGGAGTCTGTTCACACACAGTAATTCACTTAACCTCAATCTGTTCACACACACTAACTCACACTAACCTCAGTGTGTTCACACACAGTAACTCACACTAACCTCAGTCTGTTCGCACAGTAACTCAAACTAACCTCAGTCTGTTCACCAACTGTAACTCAAACTAACCTCAGTCTGTTCACACACAGTAACTCACACTAACCTCAGTCTGTTCACACACAGTAACTCAAACTAACCTCAGTCTATTCACACACAGTAACTCACTCTAATCTCAGTCTGTTCACACAAAGTAACTCACACTAACATCAGTCTGCTCACACAAAGTATCTCATACTAACCTCAGCCTGTTCACACACAGTTACTCACACTAACCTCAGACTATTCACACAGTAACTCACACTAACATCAGTCTGTTGACACACAGTAACACACACTAACCTCAGTCTGTTCACACACGGTAACTCAAACTAACCTCAGTCTGTTCAAAAAGAGTAACTCACTCTAACCTCGGCCTGTTCACGCACAGTTAATCACACTAACCTCAGTCTGCTCACACACAGTATCTCATACTAACCTCAGCCTGTTTACACACAGTAACTCACACTAACCTCAGTCTGTTCAGACACTGTAACTCACACTAACCTCAGTCTGTTCATGCCCAGTAACTAACACTAAATCTGTCTGTTCATTCCCAGTAACTCACACTAACATCAGTTAGTTAATCCACAGTTACTGACGCTAACCTCAGTCAGTTCACTCACCGTAACTCACCCTAACTCAATCAGTAAACACACATTAACTCATACTACCCTCAACCAGTTAACAAGCAGTAACTCACCCGAACCTCAATCAGTTAACACACAGTAACTCACATTAACCTCAATCAGTTAACACACTGTAACTCACCTCAATCTGTTTAAACACAGTAACTCACAGAAACCTGGAGTCTGTTCACACACAGTAACTCAAATAACCTCAATCTGTTCACACACACTAACTCACACTAACCTCAGTCTGTTCACACACAATAACTCACACTAACCTCAGTCTGTTCACACAGTAACTCAAACTAACCTCAGTCTGTTCACCAACTGTAACTCAAACTAACCTCAGTCTGTTCACACACAGTAACTCACACTAACCTCAGTCTGTTCACACACAGTAACTCAAACTAACCTCAGTCTATTCACACACAGTAACTCACTCTAATCTCAGTCTGTTCACACAAAGTAACTCACACTAACATCAGTCTGCTCACACAAAGTATCTCATACTAACCTCAGCCTGTTCACACACAGTTACTCACACTAAACTCAGACTATTCACACAGTAACTCACACTAACATCAGTCTGTTCACACACGGTAACTCAAACTAACCTCAGTCTGTTCAAAAACAGTAACTCACTCTAACCTCAGCCTGTTCACGCACAGTTAATCACACTAACCTCAGTCTGCTCACACACAGTATCTCATACTAACCTCAGCCTGTTTACACACAGTAACTCACACTAACCTCAGTCTGTTCACACACAGTAACTCACACTAGCCTCAGACTATTCACACAGTAACTCACACTAACCTCAATCTATTCACACAGTATCTCATACTAACCTCAGCCTGTTCACACACAGTAACTCACACTAACCTGATTCTGCTCACACACAGTAACTCACTTAACCTCAATTTGTTCACACACAGTAACTCACACTAACCTCAGTCTATTCACCAACAGTAATTCACACTATCCTCAGTCTGTTCACACACAGTAACTCACACTAACCTCAGTCTGTTCACACCCAGTAACTCAAACTAACCTCAGTCTGTTCACACACAGTAACTCACACTAACCTCAGTCTGTTCACGCACAGTAACTCACACTAACCTCAGTCTGCTCACACAGTATCTCATACTAACCTCAGCCTGTTTACACACAGTAACTCACACTAACCTCAGACTGTTCACACACAGTAACTCACACTAGCCTCAGAGTATTCACACAGTAACTCACACTAACCTCAGTCTGTTGACACACAGGAACTCACACTAACCTCAGTCTGTTCACACACAGTTACTCACACTAACCTCAGTTTGTTCACCCACAGTAACTCACATTAACCTCGATCAGTTTACAGACTGTAACTCAATCTACCTCAATCTTTTTAAACACAATAACTCACACTAACCTCAGTCTGTTCACATAGTAACTAACACCACCCTCAGTCTGTTCACACACAGTAACTCACACTAACCTCAGTCTGTTCACACACAGTAACTCACAGTAGCTTCAGACTATTCACACAGTGACTCACAATAACCTCAGTCTGTTCACACACAGTATCTCACACTAACATCAGTCTGTTCACACACAGTATCTCACTTTATCTCAATCTGTTCACACACAGTAACTCACTCTAATCTCAGTCTGTTCACACACAGTAACTCACACTAACCTCAGTCTATTCACATAGTAACTCACACTATCTTCAGTCTGTTCACACACAGAAACTCACAGTAACCTCAGTCTGTTCACACAATGTATCTCACTTTACCTCAATCTAATCACACACAGGAAATCACACTATCCTCAGTCTGTTCACACACAGTAATTCACAGTAACCTCAGTCTGTTCACACACAGTACCTCATACTAACCTCAGCCTGGTTACACACAGTAACTAACACTAACCTCAGTCTGTTCACACACAGTAACTCACACTTGCCTCAGACTATTCACACAGTAACTCAATTTAACCTCAGTCTGTTGACACACAGTAACTCACACTAACCTCAGTCTGTTCACACACGGTAACTCAAAATAACCTCAGCCTGTTCACACATTAACTCAAACTATCCTCAGTCTGTTCACACACAGTAACTCACACTAGCCTCAGACTATTCACATATTAACTCACACTAACCTCAGTCTGTTCACACACAGTAACTCACACTAACCTCAGTTTGTTCACCCACAGTAAGTCACACTAACCTCAGTCTGTTCACCCACAGTAACTCACACTAACCTCAGTCTGTTCACACACAGAAAATCACACTATCCTCAGTCTGTTGACACACAGTAACTCACACTAACCTCAGTCAGTTGACACACAGTAACTCACACTTGCCTCAGACTATTCACACAGTAACTCACTTTAACCTCAGTCTGTTGACACACAGTAACTCACACTAACCTCAGTCTGTTCACACACGGTAACTCAAAATAACCTCAGTCTATTCACACACAGTAACTCAAACTAACCTCAGTCTGTTCACGCACAGTAACTCACACTATCCTCAGTCTGCTCACACACAGTATCTCATACTAACCTCAGTCTGTTCACACACAGTAACTCACAATAACCTCAGTCTGTTCACACATTAACTCAAACTATCCTCAGTCTGTTCACACACAGTAACTCACACTAGCCTCAGACTATTCACATATTAACTCACACTAACCTCAGTCTGTTCACCCACAGTAACTCACACTAACCTCAGTCTGTTCACACACAGAAAATCACACTATCCTCAGTCTGTTCCCACACAGTAACTCACACTAACCTCAGTTTGTTCACCCACAGTAACTCACACTAACATCAGACTGTTCACAAACAGTACCTCACACTAACCTCAGTCTGTTCACACACGGTAAATCACACTAACCTCAGTCTGATCGCACCATAGAAACTCACACAAACCTCAGTCTGTTCAGTCAGTAACGCACACTATCCTCAGTCTGTTCAACCACAGTATCTCTCACTAACCTCCGTCTGTTTACATACATTAACTAACACTAACCTCAGTCTGTTCGCACAGTAACTCACACTCCCCTCCATCTCTTCACTCGTAGTAACTCACACTAACATCAGTTTGTTCACGCGCAGTAACACACTCTATCCTCAATTAGAAAAGTCACAGTAACTCACATTAACCTTAAACAGTTAACACACAGAAACTCACATTAACCTCAATCAGTTAACACACAAAAACTCACATTAGCCTCAATCAGTTAACACACAGTATCTGACCCCAACCTCAGTCAGTTAATCCACAGTTACTGACGCTAACCTCATTCAGTTAACACACCGTAACTCACCCTAACTCAATCAGTAAACACTCATTAACTCATACTACACTCAACCAGTTAACAAGCAGTAACTCACCCGAACCTCAATCAGTTAATACACAGTAACTCACATTAACCTCGATCAGTTAACACACTGTAACTCACCTCAATCTGTTTAAACACAGTAACTCACTCAAACCTCAGTCTGTTCACACACTGTAACTCACACTAACCTCTTTCTGTTCATGCCCAATATCTCATACTAACCTCAGTCTGTTCATTCACAGTAACTCACACTAACCTCAGTCTTTTCACACACCGTAACTCACACTAACATCAGTTTGTTCCCACACAGTAACTCACACTAACCTCAGTCTGATCACACACAGTAACTCACACTAACCTCAGTCTGATCACACACAGTGACTCACACTAACCTCAGTCTGTTCACACACAGTAACTCACTCTAACTTCAGTCTGATCACGCACAGTAACTCACACTAACCTCAGTCTGTTCGCACAGTAACTCACACTAACTTCAGTCTGATCACACACAGTGGCTCACACTAACCTCAGTCTGTTCGCACAGTTACTCACACTAACCTCCGTCTCTTCACTCGTAGTCACTCACACTAACATCAGTTTGTTCACGCACAGTAACACACTATCCTCAATTAGAAAAGTCACAGTAACTCACGTTAACCTTAAACAGTTAACACACAGAAACTCACATTAACCTCAATCAGTTAACACACAAAAACTCACATTAGCCTCAGTCAGTTAACACACAGTATCTGACCCCAACCTCAATCAGTTAATCCACAGTTACTGACGCTAACCTCAGTCAGTTAACACACCGTAACTCACCCTAACTCAATCAGTAAACACACATTAACTCATACTACCCTCAACCAGTTAACAAGCAGTAACTCACCCGAACCTCAATCAGTTAACACACAGTAACTCACATTAACCTCGATCAGTTAACACACTGTAACTCACCTCAATCTGTTTAAACACAGTAACTCACAGAAACCTGGAGTCTGTTCACACACAGTAATTCACTTAACCTCAATCTGTTCACACACACTAACTCACACTAACCTCAGTGTGTTCACACACAGTAACTCACACTAACCTCAGTCTGTTCGCACAGTAACTCAAACTAACCTCAGTCTGTTCACCAACTGTAACTCAAACTAACCTCAGTCTGTTCACACACAGTAACTCACACTAACCTCAGTCTGTTCACACACAGTAACTCAAACTAACCTCAGTCTATTCACACACAGTAACTCACTCTAATCTCAGTCTGTTCACACAAAGTAACTCACACTAACATCAGTCTGCTCACACAAAGTATCTCATACTAACCTCAGCCTGTTCACACACAGTTACTCACACTAACCTCAGACTATTCACACAGTAACTCACACTAACATCAGTCTGTTGACACACAGTAACACACACTAACCTCAGTCTGTTCACACACGGTAACTCAAACTAACCTCAGTCTGTTCAAAAAGAGTAACTCACTCTAACCTCGGCCTGTTCACGCACAGTTAATCACACTAACCTCAGTCTGCTCACACACAGTATCTCATACTAACCTCAGCCTGTTTACACACAGTAACTCACACTAACCTCAGTCTGTTCAGACACTGTAACTCACACTAACCTCAGTCTGTTCATGCCCAGTAACTAACACTAAATCTGTCTGTTCATTCCCAGTAACTCACACTAACATCAGTTAGTTAATCCACAGTTACTGACGCTAACCTCAGTCAGTTCACTCACCGTAACTCACCCTAACTCAATCAGTAAACACACATTAACTCATACTACCCTCAACCAGTTAACAAGCAGTAACTCACCCGAACCTCAATCAGTTAACACACAGTAACTCACATTAACCTCAATCAGTTAACACACTGTAACTCACCTCAATCTGTTTAAACACAGTAACTCACAGAAACCTGGAGTCTGTTCACACACAGTAACTCACTTAACCTCAATCTGTTCACACACACTAACTCACACTAACCTCAGTCTGTTCACACACAATAACTCACACTAACCTCAGTCTGTTCACACAGTAACTCAAACTAACCTCAGTCTGTTCACCAACTGTAACTCAAACTAACCTCAGTCTGTTCACACACAGTAACTCACACTAACCTCAGTCTGTTCACACACAGTAACTCAAACTAACCTCAGTCTATTCACACACAGTAACTCACTCTAATCTCAGTCTGTTCACACAAAGTAACTCACACTAACATCAGTCTGCTCACACAAAGTATCTCATACTAACCTCAGCCTGTTCACACACAGTTACTCACACTAACCTCAGACTATTCACACAGTAACTCACACTAACATCAGTCTGTTGACACACAGTAACACACACTAACCTCAGTCTGTTCACACACGGTAACTCAAACTAACCTCAGTCTGTTCAAAAACAGTAACTCACTCTAACCTCAGCCTGTTCACGCACAGTTAATCACACTAACCTCAGTCTGCTCACACACAGTATCTCATATTAACCTCAGCCTGTTTACACACAGTAACTCACACTAACCTCAGTCTGTTCACACACAGTAACTCACACTAGCCTCAGACTATTCACACAGTAACTCACACTAACCTCAATCTATTCACACAGTATCTCATACTAACCTCAGCCTGTTCACACACAGTAACTCACACTAACCTGATTCTGCTCACACACAGTAACTCACTTAACCTCAATTTGTTCACACACAGTAACTCACACTAACCTCAGTCTATTCACCAACAGTAATTCACACTATCCTCAGTCTGTTCACACACAGTAACTCACACTAACCTCAGTCTGTTCACACCCAGTAACTCAAACTAACCTCAGTCTGTTCACACACAGTAACTCACACTAACCTCAGTCTGTTCACGCACAGTAACTCACACTAACCTCAGTCTGCTCACACAGTATCTCATACTAACCTCAGCCTGTTTACACACAGTAACTCACACTAACCTCAGACTGTTCACACACAGTAACTCACACTAGCCTCAGAGTATTCACACAGTAACTCACACTAACCTCAGTCTGTTGACACACAGGAACTCACACTAACCTCAGTCTGTTCACACACAGTTACTCACACTAACCTCAGTTTGTTCACCCACAGTAACTCACATTAACCTCGATCAGTTTACAGACTGTAACTCAATCTACCTCAATCTTTTTAAACACAATAACTCACACTAACCTCAGTCTGTTCACATAGTAACTAACACCACCCTCAGTCTGTTCACACACAGTAACTCACACTAACCTCAGTCTGTTCACACACAGTAACTCACAGTAGCTTCAGACTATTCACACAGTGACTCACAATAACCTCAGTCTGTTCACACACAGTATCTCACACTAACATCAGTCTGTTCACACACAGTATCTCACTTTATCTCAATCTGTTCACACACAGTAACTCACTCTAACCTCAGTCTGTTCACACACAGTAACTCACACTAACCTCAGTCTATTCACATAGTAACTCACACTATCTTCAGTCTGTTCACACACAGAAACTCACAGTAACCTCAGTCTGTTCACACAATGTATCTCACTTTACCTCAATCTAATCACACACAGGAAATCACACTATCCTCAGTCTGTTCACACACAGTAATTCACAGTAACCTCAGTCTGTTCACACACAGTACCTCATACTAACCTCAGCCTGGTTACACACAGTAACTAACACTAACCTCAGTCTGTTCACACACAGTAACTCACACTTGCCTCAGACTATTCACACAGTAACTCAATTTAACCTCAGTCTGTTGACACACAGTAACTCACACTAACCTCAGTCTGTTCACACACGGTAACTCAAAATAACCTCAGTCTGTTCACACACAGTAACTCAATCTAACCTCAGTCTGTTCACGCACAGTAACTCACAATAACCTCAGCCTGTTCACACATTAACTCAAACTATCCTCAGTCTGTTCACACACAGTAACTCACACTAGCCTCAGACTATTCACATATTAACTCACACTAACCTCAGTCTGTTCACACAGAGTAACTCACACTTACCTCAGTCTGTTCACACACAGTAACTCACACTAACCTCAGTTTGTTCACCCACAGTAACTCACACTAACCTCAGTCTGTTCACCCACAGTAACTCACACTAACCTCAGTCTGTTCACACACAGAAAATCACACTATCCTCAGTCTGTTGACACACAGTAACTCACACTAACCTCAGTCAGTTGACACACAGTAACTCACACTTGCCTCAGACTATTCACACAGTAACTCACTTTAACCTCAGTCTGTTGACACACAGTAACTCACACTAACCTCAGTCTGTTCACACACGGTAACTCAAAATAACCTCAGTCTATTCACACACAGTAACTCAAACTAACCTCAGTCTGTTCACGCACAGTAACTCACACTATCCTCAGTCTGCTCACACACAGTATCTCATACTAACCTCAGTCTGTTCACACACAGTAACTCACAATAACCTCAGTCTGTTCACACATTAACTCAAACTATCCTCAGTCTGTTCACACACAGTAACTCACACTAGCCTCAGACTATTCACATATTAACTCACACTAACCTCAGTCTGTTCACCCACAGTAACTCACACTAACCTCAGTCTGTTCACACACAGAAAATCACACTATCCTCAGTCTGTTCCCACACAGTAACTCACACTAACCTCAGTTTGTTCACCCACAGTAACTCACACTAACATCAGACTGTTCACAAACAGTACCTCACACTAACCTCAGTCTGTTCACACACGGTAAATCACACTAACCTCAGTCTGATCGCACCATAGAAACTCACACAAACCTCAGTCTGTTCAGTCAGTAATGCACACTATCCTCAGTCTGTTCAACCACAGTATCTCTCACTAACCTCCGTCTGTTTACATACATTAACTAACACTAACCTCAGTCTGTTCGCACAGTAACTCACACTCCCCTCCATCTCTTCACTCGTAGTAACTCACACTAACATCAGTTTGTTCACGCGCAGTAACACACTCTATCCTCAATTAGAAAAGTCACAGTAACTCACATTAACCTTAAACAGTTAACACACAGAAACTCACATTAACCTCAATCAGTTAACACACAAAAACTCACATTAGCCTCAATCAGTTAACACACAGTATCTGACCCCAACCTCAGTCAGTTAATCCACAGTTACTGACGCTAACCTCATTCAGTTAACACACCGTAACTCACCCTAACTCAATCAGTAAACACTCATTAACTCATACTACCCTCAACCAGTTAACAAGCAGTAACTCACCCGAACCTCAATCAGTTAATACACAGTAACTCACATTAACCTCGATCAGTTAACACACTGTAACTCACCTCAATCTGTTTAAACACAGTAACTCACTCAAACCTCAGTCTGTTCACACACTGTAACTCACACTAACCTCTTTCTGTTCATGCCCAATATCTCATACTAACCTCAGTCTGTTCACTCACAGTAACTCACACTAACCTCAGTCTTTTCACACACCGTAACTCACACTAACATCAGTTTGTTCCCACACAGTAACTCACACTAACCTCAGTCTGATCACGCACAGTAACTCACACTAACCTCAGTCTGATCACACACAGTGACTCACACTAACCTCAGTCTGTTCACACACAGTAACTCACACTAACTTCAGTCTGATCACACACAGTGGCTCACACTAACCTCAGTCTGTTCGCACAGTTACTCACACTAACCTCCGTCTCTTCACTCGTAGTAACTCACACTAACATCAGTTTGTTCACGCACTGTAACACACTATCCTCAATTAGAAAAGTCACCGTAACTCACATTAACCTTAAACAGTTAACACACAGAAACTCACATTAACCTCAATCAGTTAACACACAAAAACTCACATTAGCCTCAGTCAGTTAACACACAGTATCTGACCCCAACCTCAATCAGTTAATCCACAGTTACTGACGCTAACCTCAGTCAGTTAACACACCGTAACTCACCCTAACTCAATCAGTAAACACACATTAACTCATACTACCCTCAACCAGTTAACAAGCAGTAACTCACCCGAACCTCAATCAGTTAACACACAGTAACTCACATTAACCTCGATCAGTTAACACACTGTAACTCACCTCAATCTGTTTAAACACAGTAACTCACACTAACCTGAGTCTGTTCACACACAGAAAGTCACACTAACCTCAGTCTGTTCACCCACAGTAACTCACACTAACGTCAGTCTGTTAACACACAGTAACTCACATTAACCTCAGTCTGTTCACCCACAGTAACTCACACTAACCTCAGCCTGTTCACACACATTAACTCACACTAACCTGAGTCTGTTCGCACACTGTAACTCAAACTATCCTCAGTCTGTTCACACACAGTAACTCACACTAATCTCAGTCTGCTCACACACAGAATCTCATACTAACCTCAGCCTGTTTACACACAGTAACTCACACTAACCTCAGTCTGTTCACACAGAGTAACTCACACTAACCTCAGTCTATTTGCATAGTAACTCACACTATCTTCAGTCTGTTCACACACAGTAACTCACACTAACTTCAGTCTGTTCACACACAGTATCTCACTTTACCTCAATCTGTTCACACACAGGAAATCACACTATCCTCAGTCTGTTCACACACAGTAATTCACACTAACCTCAGTCTGTTCACACACAGTATCTCATACTAACCTAAGCCTGGTTACACACAGTAACTCACACTAACCTCAGTCTGTTCACACACAGTAACTCACACTTGCCTCAGACTATTCACACAGTAACTCACTTTAACCTCAGTCTGTTGACACACAATAACTCACACTAACCTCAGTCTGTTCACACACGGTAACTCAAAATAACCTCAGTCTGTTCACACACAGTAACTCAAACTAACCTCAGTCTGTTCACGCAGAGTAACTCACACTATCCTCAGTCTGCTCACACACAGTATCTCATACTAACCTCAGCCTGTTTACACACAGTAACTCACACTAACCGCAGTCTGTTCACACACAGTAACTCACACTATCCTCAGACTGCTCACACACAGTATCTCATACTAAACTCAGCCTGTTTACACACAGTAACTCACACTAACCTCAGTCTGTTCACACACAGTAACTCACAGGAACCTCAGTCTGTTCACACACAGTAACTCAAACTAACCTCAGTTTGTTCACACACAGTAACTCACACTAACATCAGTCTGTTCACACACAGTAACTCACACTAACCTCAGTCTGTTCACGCACAGTAACTCACACTAACCTCAGTCTGTTCACACAGAGTAACTCACACTAACCTCAGTCTATTTGCATAGTAACTCACACTATCTTCAGTCTGTTCACACACAGTAACTCACACTAACCTCAGTCTGTTCACACACAGTATCTCACTTTACCTCAATCTGTTCACACACAGGAAATCACACTATCCTCAGTCTGTTCACACACAGTAATTCACACTAACCTCAGTCTGTTCACACACAGTATCTCATACTAACCTCAGCCTGGTTACACACAGTAACTCACACTAACCTCAGTCTGTTCACACACAGTAACTCACACTTGCCTCAGACTATTCACACAGTAACTCACTTTAACCTCAGTCTGTTGACACACAATAACTCACACTAACCTCAGTCTGTTCACACACGGTAACTCAAAATAACCTCAGTCTGTTCACACACAGTAACTCAAACTAACCTCAGTCTGTTCACGCAGAGTAACTCACACTATCCTCAGTCTGCTCACACACAGTATCTCATACTAACCTCAGCCTGTTTACACACAGTAACTCACACTAACCGCAGTCTATTCACACACAGTAACTCACACTATCCTCAGACTGCTCACACACAGTATCTCATACTAAACTCAGCCTGTTTACACACAGTAACTCACACTAACCTCAGTCTGTTCACACACAGTATCTCACACTAGCCTCAGACTATTCACACAGTAACTCACACTAACCTCAGTCTGTTCACACACAGTAACTCACACTAACCTCAGTTTGTTCACCCACAGTAACTCACACTAACATCAGACTGTTCACAAACTAACTCACACTAACCTCAGTCTGTTCACACACAGAATCTCACACTAACCTCAGTCTGTTCACACAAGGTAAATCACACTAACCCTCAGTCTGATCGCACCTTAGAAACTAACACTATCCTCAGTCTGTTCACATGCATTAACTAACACTAACATCAGTTTGATTCCACACAGTAACTCACACTCCCCTCAGTCTGTTCACACACAGTATCTCACACTAACTTCAGTCTGATCACGCACAGTGGCTCACACTAACCTCAGCCTGTTTACGCACAGTTACTCACACTAACCTCCGTCTCTTCACTCGTAGTAACTCACACTAACATCAGTTTGTTCACGCACAGTAACACACTCTATCCTCAATTAGAAAAGTCACAGTAACTCACATTAACCTCAATCAGTTAACACACAAAAACTCACATTAGCCTCAATCTGTTAACACACAGTAACTGACCCCAACCTCAATCAGTTAATCCACAGTTACTGACGCTAACCTCACTCAGTTAACACACCGTAACTCACCCTAACTCAATCAGTAAACACACATTAACTCATACTACCCTCAACCAGTTAACAAGCAGTAACTCACATTAACCTCGATCAGTTAACACACTGTAACTCACCTCAATCTGTTTAAACACAGTAACTCACACTAACCTGAGTCTGTTCACACACATTAATTCACACTAACATCAGTTTGTTCCCACATAGTCACTCACACTATCCTCAGTCTGTTCACACACAGAAACTCACACTAACCTCAGTCTGTTCACACACAGTATCTCACACTAACCTCAGTCTGTTCACGCACAGTAACTCACACTAATCTCAGTCTGTTCACACACAGTATCTCACACTAACTTCAGTCTGATCACTCACAGTGACTCACAATAACCTCAGTCTGTTCGCACACTTACTCACACTAACCTCAGTCTGTTCACACACAGTAACTCACACTAACCTCAGTCTGTTCACACACAGTATCTCACACTAACTTCAGTCTGATCACGCACAGTGACTCACAATAACCTCAGTCTGTTCGCACACTTACTCACACTAACCTCAGTCTGTTCACACGCAGTATCTCACACTAACATCAGTCTGTTCACACACAGTATCTCACACTAACATCAGTCTGTTCACACACAGTAACTCACACTATCCTCAGTCTGTTCACACACAGTATCTCACACTAACATCAGTCTGTTCACACACAGTAACTCACACTAACCTCAGTCTGTTCACACACTGTAACTCACAATAACCTCAGTCTGTTCACACACAGTAACTCACACTAACCTCAGTCTGTTCACGCACAGTAACTCACACTAATCTCAGTCTGCTCACACACAGTGTCTCATACTAACCTCAGCGTGTTTACACACAGTAACTCACACTATCCTCAGTCTGTTCACACACAGAAACTCACACTAACCTCAGTCTGTTCACACACAGTATATCACACTAACCTCAGTCTGTTCACGCACAGTATCTCACACTAACTTCAGTCTGATCACGCACAGTGACTCACAATAACCTCAGTCTTTTCGCACACTTACACTAACCTCAGTCTGTTCACACACAGTAACTCACACTAATCTCAGTCTGTTCACACACAGTATCTCACACTAACTTCAGTCTGATCACGCACAGTGACTCACAATAACCTCAGTCTTTTCGCACACTTACACTAACCTCAGTCTGTTCACACACAGTAACTCACACTAACGTCAGTCTGTTCACACACAGTATCTCACACCAACTTCAGTCTGATCACGCACAGTGACTCACAATAACCTCAGTCTGTTCACACACCGTAACTCACACTTGCCTCAGACTATTCACACAGTAACTCACTTTAACCTCAGTCTGTTGACACACATTAACTCACACTAACCTCAGTCTGTTCACACACGGTAACTCAAAATAACCTCAGTCTGTTCACACACAGTAACTCAAACTAACCTCAGTCTGTTCACGCAGAGTAACTCACACTATCCTCAGTCTGCTCACACACAGTATCTCATACTAACCTCAGCCTGTTTACACACAGTAACTCACACTAACGTCAGTTTGTTCACACACAGTAACTCACACTATCCTCAGACTGCTCACACACAGTATCTCATACTAAACTCAGCCTGTTTACACACAGTAACTCACACTAACCTCAGTCTGTTCACACACAGTAACTCACAGGAACCTCAGTCTGTTCACACACAGTAACTCAAACTAACCTCAGTTTGTTCACACACAGTAACTCACACTAACATCAGTCTGTTCACACACAGTAACTCACACTAACCTCAGTCTGTTCACGCACAGTAACTCACACTAATCTCAGTCTGCTCACACACAGAATCTCATACTAACCTCAGCCTGTTTACACACAGTAACTCACACTAACCTCAGTCTGTTCACACAGAGTAACTCACACTAACCTCAGTGTATTTGCATAGTAACTCACACTATCTTCAGTCTGTTCACACACAGTAACTCACACTAACCTCAGTCTGTTCACACACAGTATCTCACTTTACCTCAATCTGTTCACACACAGGAAATCACACTATCCTCAGTCTGTTCACACACAGTAATTCACACTAACCTCAGTCTGTTCACACACAGTATCTCATACTAACCTCAGCCTGGTTACACACAGTAACTCACACTAACCTCAGTCTGTTCACACACAGTAACTCATACTTGCCTCAGACTATTCACACAGTAACTCACTTTAACCTCAGTCTGTTGACACACAATAACTCACACTAACCTCAGTCTGTTCACACACGGTAACTCACACTAACCTCAGTCTGTTCACACAGAGTAACTCACACTAACCTCAGTGTATTTGCATAGTAACTCACACTATCTTCAGTCTGTTCACACACAGTAACTCACACTAACCTCAGTCTGTTCACACACAGTATCTCACTTTACCTCAATCTGTTCACACACAGGAAATCACACTGTCCTCAGTCTGTTCACACACAGTAATTCACACTATCCTCAGTCTGCTCACACACAGTATCTCATACTAACCTCAGCCTGTTTACACACAGTAACTCACACTAACCGCAGTCTATTCACACACAGTAACTCACACTATCCTCAGACTGCTCACACACAGTATCTCATACTAAACTCAGCCTGTTTACACTTAGTAACTCACACTAACCTCAGTCTGTTCACACACAGTAACTCACACTAGCCTCAGACTATTCACACAGTAACTCACACTAACCTCAGTCTGTTCACACACAGTAACTCACACTAACCTCAGTTTGTTCACCCACAGTAACTCACACTAACATCAGACTGTTCACAAACTAACTCACACTAACCTCAGTCTGTTCACACACAGAATCTCACACTAACCTCAGTCTGTTCACACAAGGTAAATCACACTAACCCTCAGTCTGATCGCACCTTAGAAACTAACACTATCCTCAGTCTGTTCACATGCATTAACTAACACTAACATCAGTTTGATTCCACACAGTAACTCACATTTCCCTCAGTCTGTTCACACACAGTATCTCACACTAACTTCAGTCTGATCACGCACAGTGGCTCACACTAACCTCAGCCTGTTTACGCACAGTTACTCACACTAACCTCCGTCTCTTCACTCGTAGTAACTCACACTAACATCAGTTTGTTCACGCACAGTAACACACTCTATCCTCAATTAGAAAAGTCACAGTAACTCACATTAACCTCAATCAGTTAACACACAAAAACTCACATTAGCCTCAATCTGTTAACACACAGTAACTGACCCCAACCTCAATCAGTTAATCCACAGTTACTGACGCTAACCTCACTCAGTTAACACACCGTAACTCACCCTAACTCAATCAGTAAACACACATTAACTCATACTACCCTCAACCAGTTAACAAGCAGTAACTCACATTAACCTCGATCAGTTAACACACTGTAACTCACCTCAATCTGTTTAAACACAGTAACTCACACTAACCTGAGTCTGTTCACACACATTAATTCACACTAACATCAGTTTGTTCCCACATAGTCACTCACACTATCCTCAGTCTGTTCACACACAGAAACTCACACTAACCTCAGTCTGTTCACACACAGTATCTCACACTAACCTCAGTCTGTTCACGCACAGTAACTCACACTAATCTCAGTCTGTTCACACACAGTATCTCACACTAACTTCAGTCTGATCACTCACAGTGACTCACAATAACCTCAGTCTGTTCGCACACTTACTCACACTAACCTCAGTCTGTTCACACACAGTAACTCACACTAACCTCAGTCTGTTCACACACAGTATCTCACACTAACTTCAGTCTGATCACGCACAGTGACTCACAATAACCTCAGTCTGTTCGCACACTTACTCACACTAACCTCAGTCTGTTCACACGCAGTATCTCACACTAACATCAGTCTGTTCACACACAGTATCTCACACTAACATCAGTCTGTTCACACACAGTAACTCACACTATCCTCAGTCTGTTCACACACAGTATCTCACACTAACATCAGTCTGTTCACACACAGTAACTCACACTAACCTCAGTCTGTTCACACACTGTAACTCACAATAACCTCAGTCTGTTCACACACAGTAACTCACACTAACCTCAGTCTGTTCACGCACAGTAACTCACACTAATCTCAGTCTGCTCACACACAGTGTCTCATACTAACCTCAGCCTGTTTACACACAGTAACTCACACTATCCTCAGTCTGTTCACACACAGAAACTCACACTAACCTCAGTCTGTTCACACACAGTATATCACACTAACCTCAGTCTGTTCACGCACAGTATCTCACACTAACTTCAGTCTGATCACGCACAGTGACTCACAATAACCTCAGTCTTTTCGCACACTTACACTAACCTCAGTCTGTTCACACACAGTAACTCACACTAATCTCAGTCTGTTCACACACAGTATCTCACACTAACTTCAGTCTGATCACGCACAGTGACTCACAATAACCTCAGTCTTTTCGCACACTTACACTAACCTCAGTCTGTTCACACACAGTAACTCACACTAACGTCAGTCTGTTCACACACAGTATCTCACACCAACTTCAGTCTGATCACGCACAGTGACTCACAATAACCTCAGTCTGTTCACACACCGTAACTCACACTTGCCTCAGACTATTCACACAGTAACTCACTTTAACCTCAGTCTGTTGACACACATTAACTCACACTAACCTCAGTCTGTTCACACACGGTAACTCAAAATAACCTCAGTCTGTTCACACACAGTAACTCAAACTAACCTCAGTCTGTTCACGCAGAGTAACTCACACTATCCTCAGTCTGCTCACACAGTATCTCATACTAACCTCAGCCTGTTTACACACAGTAACTCACACTAACGTCAGTTTGTTCACACACAGTAACTCACACTATCCTCAGACTGCTCACACACAGTATCTCATACTAAACTCAGCCTGTTTACACACAGTAACTCACACTAACCTCAGTCTGTTCACACACAGTAACTCACAGGAACCTCAGTCTGTTCACACACAGTAACTCAAACTAACCTCAGTTTGTTCACACACAGTAACTCACACTAACATCAGTCTGTTCACACACAGTAACTCACACTAACCTCAGTCTGTTCACGCACAGTAACTCACACTAATCTCAGTCTGCTCACACACAGAATCTCATACTAACCTCAGCCTGTTTACACACAGTAACTCACACTAACCTCAGTCTGTTCACACAGAGTAACTCACACTAACCTCAGTGTATTTGCATAGTAACTCACACTATCTTCAGTCTGTTCACACACAGTAACTCACACTAACCTCAGTCTGTTCACACACAGTATCTCACTTTACCTCAATCTGTTCACACACAGGAAATCACACTATCCTCAGTCTGTTCACACACAGTAATTCACACTAACCTCAGTCTGTTCACACACAGTATCTCATACTAACCTCAGCCTGGTTACACACAGTAACTCACACTAACCTCAGTCTGTTCACACACAGTAACTCATACTTGCCTCAGACTATTCACACAGTAACTCACTTTAACCTCAGTCTGTTGACACACAATAACTCACACTAACCTCAGTCTGTTCACACACGGTAACTCACACTAACCTCAGTCTGTTCACACAGAGTAACTCACACTAACCTCAGTGTATTTGCATAGTAACTCACACTATCTTCAGTCTGTTCACACACAGTAACTCACACTAACCTCAGTCTGTTCACACACAGTATCTCACTTTACCTCAATCTGTTCACACACAGGAAATCACACTGTCCTCAGTCTGTTCACACACAGTAATTCACACTATCCTCAGTCTGCTCACACACAGTATCTCACACTAACCTCAGTCTGTTCACACACGGTAACTCAAAATAACCTCAGTCTGTTCACACACAGTAACTCAAACTAACCTCAGTCTGTTCACGCAGAGTAACTCACACTATCCTCAGTCTGCTCACACACAGTATCTCATACTAACCTCAGCCTGTTTACACACAGTAACTCACACTAACTGCAGTCTGTTCACACACAGTAACTCACACTATCCTCAGACTGCTCACACACAGTATCTCATACTAAACTCAGCCTGTTTACACACAGTAACTCACACTAACCTCAGTCTGTTCACACACAGTAACTCACAGGAACCTCAGCCTGTTTACACACAGTAACTCACACTATCCTCAGTCTGTTCACACACAGAAACTCACACTAACCTCAGTCTGTTCACACACAGTATCTCACGCTAACCTCAGTCTGTTCACGCACAGTATCTCACACTAACTTCAGTCTGATCACGCACAGTGACTCACAATAACCTCAGTCTTTTCGCACACTTACACTAACCTCAGTCTGTTCACACACAGTAACTCACACTAATCTCAGTCTGTTCACACACAGTATCTCACACTAACTTCAGTCTGATCACGCACAGTGACTCACAATAACCTCAGTCTTTTCGCACACTTACACTAACCTCAGTCTGTTCACACACAGTAACTCACACTAACGTCAGTCTGTTCACACACAGTATCTCACACTAACTTCAGTCTGATCACGCACAGTGACTCACAATAACCTCAGTCTGTTCGCACACTTAGTCACACTAACCTCAGTCTGTTCACACACCGTAACTCACACTTGCCTCAGACTATTCACACAGTAACGCACTTTAACCTCAGTCTGTTGACACACATTAACTCACACTAACCTCAGTCTGTTCACACACGGTAACTCAAAATAACCTCAGTCTGTTCACACACAGTAACTCAAACTAACCTCAGTCTGTTCACGCAGAGTAACTCACACTATCCTCAGTCTGCTCACACACAGTATCTCATACTAACCTCAGCCTGTTTACACACAGTAACTCACACTAACGTCAGTCTGTTCACACACAGTAACTCACACTATCCTCAGACTGCTCACACACAGTATCTCATACTAAACTCAGCCTGTTTACACACAGTAACTCACACTAACCTCAGTCTGTTCACACACAGTAACTCACAGGAACCTCAGTCTGTTCACACACAGTAACTCAAACTAACCTCAGTTTGTTCACACACAGTAACTCACACTAACATCAGTCTGTTCACACACAGTAACTCACACTAACCTCAGTCTGTTCACGCACAGTCACTCACACTAATCTCAGTCTGCTCACACACAGAATCTCATACTAACCTCAGCCTGTTTACACACAGTAACTCACACTAACCTCAGTCTGTTCACACAGAGTAACTCACACTAACCTCAGTGTATTTGCATAGTAACTCACACTATCTTCAGTCTGTTCACACACAGTAACTCACACTAACCTCAGTCTGTTCACACACAGTATCTCACTTTACCTCAATCTGTTCACACACAGGAAATCACACTATCCTCAGTCTGTCCACACACAGTAATTCACACTAACCTCAGTCTGTTCACACACAGTATCTCATACTAACCTCAGCCTGGTTACACACAGTAACTCACACTAACCTCAGTCTGTTCACACACAGTAACTCACACTTGCCTCAGACTATTCACACAGTAACTCACTTTAACCTCAGTCTGTTCACACACGGTAACTCAAAATAACCTCAGTCTGTTCACACACAGTAACTCAAACTAACCTCAGTCTGTTCACGCACAGTAACTCACACTATCCTCAGTCTGCTCACACACAGTATCTCATACTAACCTCAGCCTGTTTACACACAGTAACTCACACTAACCGCAGTCTATTCACACACAGTAACTCACACTAGCCTCAGACTATTCACACAATAACTCACACTAACCTCAGTCTGTTCACACACTGTAACTCACACTAACCTCTGTTTGTTCACCCACAGTAACTCACACTAACATCAGACTGTTCACAAACTAACTCACTTAACCTCAATTTGTTCACACACAGTAACTCACTCTAACCTCAATCTGTTCACACACAGTAACTCACTCTAAATTCAGTCTGTTCACACACAGTAACTCACACTAACCTCAGTCTATTCGCATAGTAACTCACACTATCCTCAGTCTGTTCACACACAGTATCTCACAATAACTTCAGTCTGATCACGCACAGTGACTCACAATAACCTCAGTCTGTTCACACACAGTATCTCACACTAACATCAGTCTGTTCACCCACAGTAACTCACACTATCCTGAGTCTGTTCACACACAGAAAGTCACACTAACCTCAGTCTGTTCACCCACATTAACTCACACTAACCTCAGTCTGTTCACACACAGTAACTCACACTAACCTCAGTCTGTTCACCCACAGTAACTCACACTAAACTCAGCCTGTTCACACACATTAACTCACACTAACCTCAGTCTGTTCACACACAGTAACTCACAGGAACCTCAGACTGTTCACACACAGTAACTCAAACTAACCTCAGTCTGTTCACACACAGAAACTCACACTAACCTCAGTCTGTTCACACACAGTAACTCACACTAACCTCAGTCTGTTCACGCACAGTAACTCACACTAATCTCAGTCTGCTCACATACAGTGTCTCATACTAACCTCAGCCTGTTTACACACAGTAACTCACACTATCCTCAGTCTGTTCACACACAGAAACTCACACTAACCTCAGTCTGTTCACACACTGTATCTCACACTAACCTCAGTCTGATCACGCACAGTGACTCACAATAACCTCAGTCTGTTCGCACACTTACACTAACCTCAGTCTGTTCACACACAGTAACTCACACTAATCTCAGTCTGTTCACACACAGTAGCTCACACTAACTTCAGTCTGATCACGCACAGTGACTCACAATAACCTCAGTCTGTTCGCACACTTACTCTATCCTCAGTCTGTTCACACACAGTAACTCACACAAACCTCAGTCTGTTCACACACAGTATCTCACACTAACTTCAGTCTGATCACGCACAGTGACTCACAATAACCTCAGTCTGTTCGCACACTTACTCACACTAACCTCAGTCTGTTCACACACAGTATCTCACACTAACATCAGTCTGTTCACACACAGTAACTCACACTAACCTCAGTCTGTTCACACACAGTATCTCACACTAACATCAGTCTGTTCACACACAGTAACTCACACTAACCTCAGTCTGTTCACACACAGTAACTCACAATAACCTCAGTCTGTTCACACACAGTATCTCACTTTAACTCAATCTGTTCACACACAGTAACTCACTCTAACCTCAATCTGTTCACACACAGTAACTCACTCTAACCTTAGTCTGTTCACACACAGTGACTCACACTAACCTCATTCTGATCGCACCATAGAAACTAACACTATCCTCAGTCTGTTCACATGCATTAACTAACACTAACATCAGTTTGATTCCACACAGTAACTCACACTCCCCTCAGTCTGTTCACACACAGTATCTCACACTAACTTCAGTCTGATCACGCACAGTGGCTCACACTAACCTCAGCCTGTTTACGCACAGTTACTCACACTAACCTCCGTCTCTTCACTCGTAGTAACTCACACTAACATCAGTTTGTTCACGCACAGTAACACACTCTATCCTCAATTAGAAAAGTCACAGTAACTCACATTAACCTCAATCAGTTAACACACAAAAACTCACATTAGCCTCAATCTGTTAACACACAATAACTGACCCCAACCTCAATCAGTTAATCCACAGTTACTGACGCTAACCTCACTCAGTTAACACACCGTAACTCACCCTAACTCAATCAGTAAACACACATTAACTCATACTACCCTCAACCAGTTAACAAGCAGTAACTCACCCGAACCTCTATCAGTTCACACACAGTAACTCACCTCAATCTGTTTAAACACAGTAACTCACACTAACCTGAGTCTGTTCACACACATTAACTCACACTAACATCAGTTTGTTCCCACATAGTCACTCACACTAACCTGAGTCTGTTCACACACAGTAACTCACACTAACCTCTGTCTGTTCACACACAGTAACTCACACTAACCTCAGTCTGTTCACACACAGTAACTCACACTAACCTCAGTCTGTTCACACACAGTAACTCACACTAATCTCAGTCTGCTCACACACAGTGTCTCATACTAACCTCAGCCTGTTTACACACAGTAACTCACACTATCCTGAGTCTGTTCACACACAGAAACTCACACTAACCTCAGTCTGTTCACAGACAGTATCTCACACTAACTTCAGTCTGATCACGCACAGTGACTCACAATAACCTCAGTCTGTTCGCACACTTACTCACACTAACCTCAGTCTGTTCACACACAGTATCTCACACTAACATCTGTCTGTTCACACACAGTATCTCACACTAACATCAGTCTGTTCACACACAGTAACTCACACTAACCTCAGTCTGTTCTCACACAGTAACTCACAATAACCTCAGTCTGTTCACACACAGTAACTCACACTAACCTCAGTCTGTTCACGCACAGTAACTCACACTAATCTCAGTCTGCTCACACACAGTGTCTCATACTAACCTCAGCCTGTTTACACACAGTAACTCACACTATCCTCAGTCTGTTCACACACAGAAACTCACACTAACCTCAGTCTGTTCACACACAGTATCTCACACTAACCTCAGTCTGTTCACGCACAGTATCTCACACTAACTTCAGTCTGATCATGCACAGTGACTCACAATAACCTCAGTCTGTTCGCACATTTACTCACACTAACCTCAGTCTGTTCACACACAGTATCTCACACTAACATCAGTCTGTTCACACACAGTAACTCACACTAACCTCAGTCTGTTCACACACAGTATCTCACACTAACATCAGTCTGTTCACACACAGTAACTCACACTATCCTCAGTCTGTTCACACACAGTATCTCACAATAACTTCAGTCTGATCACGCACAGTGACTCACAATAACCTCAGTCTGTTCACACACAGTATCTCACACTAACATCAGTCTGTTCACCCACAGTAACTCACACTAACCTGAGTCTGTTCACACACAGAAAGTCACACTAACCTCAGTCTGTTCATCCACATTAACTCATACTAACCTCAGCCTGTTTACACACAGTAACTCACACTAACCTCAGTCTGTTCACACAGAGTAACTCACACTAACCTCAGTGTATTTGCATAGTAACTCACACTATCTTCAGTCTGTTCACACACAGTAACTCACACTAACCTCAGTCTGTTCACACACAGTATCTCACTTTACCTCAATCTGTTCACACACAGGAAATCACACTATCCTCAGTCTGTTCACACACAGTAATTCACACTAACCTCAGTCTGTTCACACACAGTATCTCATACTAACCTCAGCCTGGTTACACACAGTAACTCACACTAACCTCAGTCTGTTCACACACAGTAACTCACACTTGCCTCAGACTATTCACACAGTAACTCACTTTAACCTCAGTCTGTTGACACACAATAACTCACACTAACCTCAGTCTGTTCACACACGGTAACTCAAAATAACCTCAGTCTGTTCACACACAGTAACTCAAACTAACCTCAGTCTGTTCACGCAGAGTAACTCACACTATCCTCAGTCTGCTCACACACAGTATCTCATACTAACCTCAGCCTGTTTACACACAGTAACTCACACTAACTGCAGTCTGTTCACACACAGTAACTCACACTATCCTCAGACTGCTCACACACAGTATCTCATACTAAACTCAGCCTGTTTACACACAGTAACTCACACTAACCTCAGTCTGTTCACACACAGTAACTCACAGGAACCTCAGCCTGTTTACACACAGTAACTCACACTATCCTCAGTCTGTTCACACACAGAATCTCACACTAACCTCAGTCTGTTCACACACAGTATCTCACGCTAACCTCAGTCTGTTCACGCACAGTATCTCACACTAACTTCAGTCTGATCATGCACAGTGACTCACAATAACCTCAGTCTTTTCGCACACTTACACTAACCTCAGTCTGTTCACACACAGTAACTCACACTAATCTCAGTCTGTTCACACACAGTATCTCACACTAACTTCAGTCTGATCACGCACAGTGACTCACAATAACCTCAGTCTTTTCGCACACTTACACTAACCTCAGTCTGTTCACACACAGTAACTCACACTAACGTCAGTCTGTTCACACACAGTATCTCACACTAACTTCAGTCTGATCACGCACAGTGACTCACAATAACCTCAGTCTGTTCGCACACTTAGTCACACTAACCTCAGTCTGTTCACACACCGTAACTCACACTTGCCTCAGACTATTCACACAGTAACGCACTTTAACCTCAGTCTGTTGACACACATTAACTCACACTAACCTCAGTCTGTTCACACACGGTAACTCAAAATAACCTCAGTCTGTTCACACACAGTAACTCAAACTAACCTCAGTCTGTTCACGCAGAGTAACTCACACTATCCTCAGTCTGTTCACACACAGTAACTCACACTAATCTCAGTCTGCTCACATACAGTGTCTCATACTAACCTCAGCCTGTTTACACACAGTAACTCACACTAACGTCAGTCTGTTCACACACAGTAACTCACACTATCCTCAGACTGCTCACACACAGTATCTCATACTAAACTCAGCCTGTTTACACACAGTAACTCACACTAACCTCAGTCTGTTCACACACAGTAACTCACAGGAACCTCAGTCTGTTCACACACAGTAACTCAAACTAACCTCAGTTTGTTCACACACAGTAACTCACACTAACATCAGTCTGTTCACACACAGTAACTCACACTAACCTCAGTCTGTTCACGCACAGTCACTCACACTAATCTCAGTCTGCTCACACACAGAATCTCATACTAACCTCAGCCTGTTTACACACAGTAACTCACACTAACCTCAGTCTGTTCACACAGAGTAACTCACACTAACCTCAGTGTATTTGCATAGTAACTCACACTATCTTCAGTCTGTTCACACACAGTAACTCACACTAACCTCAGTCTGTTCACACACAGTATCTCACTTTACCTCAATCTGTTCACACACAGGAAATCACACTATCCTCAGTCTGTCCACACACAGTAATTCACACTAACCTCAGTCTGTTCACACACAGTATCTCATACTAACCTCAGCCTGGTTACACACAGTAACTCACACTAACCTCAGTCTGTTCACACACAGTAACTCACACTTGCCTCAGACTATTCACACAGTAACTCACTTTAACCTCAGTCTGTTCACACACGGTAACTCAAAATAACCTCAGTCTGTTCACACACAGTAACTCAAACTAACCTCAGTCTGTTCACGCACAGTAACTCACACTATCCTCAGTCTGCTCACACACAGTATCTCATACTAACCTCAGCCTGTTTACACACAGTAACTCACACTAACTGCAGTCTATTCACACACAGTAACTCACACTAGCCTCAGACTATTCACACAATAACTCACACTAACCTCAGTCTGTTCACACACTGTAACTCACACTAACCTCTGTTTGTTCACCCACAGTAACTCACACTAACATCAGACTGTTCACAAACTAACTCACTTAACCTCAATTTGTTCACACACAGTAACTCACTCTAACCTCAATCTGTTCACACACAGTAACTCACTCTAAATTCAGTCTGTTCACACACAGTAACTCACACTAACCTCAGTCTATTCGCATAGTAACTCACACTATCCTCAGTCTGTTCACACACAGTATCTCACAATAACTTCAGTCTGATCACGCACAGTGACTCACAATAACCTCAGTCTGTTCACACACAGTATCTCACACTAACATCAGTCTGTTCACCCACAGTAACTCACACTATCCTGAGTCTGTTCACACACAGAAAGTCACACTAACCTCAGTCTGTTCACCCACATTAACTCACACTAACCTCAGTCTGTTCACACACAGTAACTCACACTAACCTCAGTCTGTTCACCCACAGTAACTCACACTAAGCTCAGCCTGTTCACACACATTAACTCACACTAACCTCAGTCTGTTCACACACAGTAACTCACAGGAACCTCAGACTGTTCACACACAGTAACTCAAACTAACCTCAGTCTGTTCACACACAGAAACTCACACTAACCTCAGTCTGTTCACACACAGTAACTCACACTAATCTCAGTCTGCTCACATACAGTGTCTCATACTAACCTCAGCCTGTTTACACACAGTAACTCACACTATCCTCAGTCTGTTCACACACAGAAACTCACACTAACCTCAGTCTGTTCACACACTGTATCTCACACTAATCTCAGTCTGATCACGCACAGTGACTCACAATAACCTCAGTCTGTTTACACACAGTAACTCACACTATCCTCAGTCTGTTCACACACAGAAACTCACACTAACCTCAGTCTGTTCACACACTGTATCTCACACTAACTTCAGTCTGATCACGCACAGTGGCTCACACTAACCTCAGCCTGTTTACGCACAGTTACTCACACTAACCTCCGTCTCTTCACTCGTAGTAACTCACACTAACATCAGTTTGTTCACGCACAGTAACACACTCTATCCTCAATTAGAAAAGTCACAGTAACTCACATTAACCTCAATCAGTTAACACACAAAAACTCACATTAGCCTCAATCTGTTAACACACAATAACTGACCCCAACCTCAATCAGTTAATCCACAGTTACTGACGCTAACCTCACTCAGTTAACACACCGTAACTCACCCTAACTCAATCAGTAAACACACATTAACTCATACTACCCTCAACCAGTTAACAAGCAGTAACTCACCCGAACCTCTATCAGTTCACACACAGTAACTCACCTCAATCTGTTTAAACACAGTAACTCACACTAACCTGAGTCTGTTCACACACATTAACTCACACTAACATCAGTTTGTTCCCACATAGTCACTCACACTAACCTGAGTCTGTTCACACACAGTAACTCACACTAACCTCTGTCTGTTCACACACAGTAACTCACACTAACCTCAGTCTGTTCACACACAGTAACTCACACTAACCTCAGTCTGTTCACACACAGTAACTCACACTAATCTCAGTCTGCTCACACACAGTGTCTCATACTAACCTCAGCCTGTTTACACACAGTAACTCACACTATCCTGAGTCTGTTCACACACAGAAACTCACACTAACCTCAGTCTGTTCACAGACAGTATCTCACACTAACTTCAGTCTGATCACGCACAGTGACTCACAATAACCTCAGTCTGTTCGCACACTTACTCACACTAACCTCAGTCTGTTCACACACAGTATCTCACACTAACATCTGTCTGTTCACACACAGTATCTCACACTAACATCAGTCTGTTCACACACAGTAACTCACACTAACCTCAGTCTGTTCTCACACAGTAACTCACAATAACCTCAGTCTGTTCACACACAGTAACTCACACTAACCTCAGTCTGTTCACGCACAGTAACTCACACTAATCTCAGTCTGCTCACACACAGTGTCTCATACTAACCTCAGCCTGTTTACACACAGTAACTCACACTATCCTCAGTCTGTTCACACACAGAAACTCACACTAACCTCAGTCTGTTCACACACAGTATCTCACACTAACCTCAGTCTGTTCACGCACAGTATCTCACACTAACTTCAGTCTGATCACGCACAGTGACTCACAATAACCTCAGTCTGTTCGCACATTTACTCACACTAACCTCAGTCTGTTCACACACAGTATCTCACACTAACATCAGTCTGTTCACACACAGTAACTCACACTAACCTCAGTCTGTTCACACACAGTATCTCACACTAACATCAGTCTGTTCACACACAGTAACTCACACTATCCTCAGTCTGTTCACACACAGTATCTCACAATAACTTCAGTCTGATCACGCACAGTGACTCACAATAACCTCAGTCTGTTCACACACAGTATCTCACACTAACATCAGTCTGTTCACCCACAGTAACTCACACTAACCTGAGTCTGTTCACACACAGAAAGTCACACTAACCTCAGTCTGTTCATCCACATTAACTCATACTAACCTCAGCCTGTTTACACACAGTAACTCACACTAACCTCAGTCTGTTCACACAGAGTAACTCACACTAACCTCAGTGTATTTGCATAGTAACTCACACTATCTTCAGTCTGTTCACACACAGTAACTCACACTAACCTCAGTCTGTTCACACACAGTATCTCACTTTACCTCAATCTGTTCACACACAGGAAATCACACTATCCTCAGTCTGTTCACACACAGTAATTCACACTAACCTCAGTCTGTTCACACACAGTATCTCATACTAACCTCAGCCTGGTTACACACAGTAACTCACACTAACCTCAGTCTGTTCACACACAGTAACTCACACTTGCCTCAGACTATTCACACAGTAACTCACTTTAACCTCAGTCTGTTGACACACAATAACTCACACTAACCTCAGTCTGTTCACACACGGTAACTCAAAATAACCTCAGTCTGTTCACACACAGTAACTCAAACTAACCTCAGTCTGTTCACGCAGAGTAACTCACACTATCCTCAGTCTGCTCACACACAGTATCTCATACTAACCTCAGCCTGTTTACACACAGTAACTCACACTAACTGCAGTCTGTTCACACACAGTAACTCACACTATCCTCAGACTGCTCACACACAGTATCTCATACTAAACTCAGCCTGTTTACACACAGTAACTCACACTAACCTCAGTCTGTTCACACACAGTAACTCACAGGAACCTCAGCCTGTTTACACACAGTAACTCACACTATCCTCAGTCTGTTCACACACAGAATCTCACACTAACCTCAGTCTGTTCACACACAGTATCTCACGCTAACCTCAGTCTGTTCACGCACAGTATCTCACACTAACTTCAGTCTGATCACGCACAGTGACTCACAATAACCTCAGTCTTTTCGCACACTTACACTAACCTCAGTCTGTTCACACACAGTAACTCACACTAATCTCAGTCTGTTCACACACAGTATCTCACACTAACTTCAGTCTGATCACGCACAGTGACTCACAATAACCTCAGTCTTTTCGCACACTTACACTAACCTCAGTCTGTTCACACACAGTAACTCGCACTAACGTCAGTCTGTTCACACACAGTATCTCACACTAACTTCAGTCTGATCACGCACAGTGACTCACAATAACCTCAGTCTGTTCGCACACTTAGTCACACTAACCTCAGTCTGTTCACACACCGTAACTCACACTTGCCTCAGACTATTCACACAGTAACGCACTTTAACCTCAGTCTGTTGACACACATTAACTCACACTAACCTCAGTCCGTTCACACACGGTAACTCAAAATAACCTCAGTCTGTTCACACACAGTAACTCAAACTAACCTCAGTCTGTTCACGCACAGTAACTCACACTAACCTCAGTCTGTTCACACACAGTATCTCATACTAACCTCAGCCTGTTTACACACAGTAACTCACACTAACGTCAGTCTGTTCACACACAGTAACTCACACTATCCTCAGACTGCTCACACACAGTATCTCATACTAAACTCAGCCTGTTTACACACAGTAACTCACACTAACCTCAGTCTGTTCACACACAGTAACTCACAGGAACCTCAGTCTGTTCACACACAGTAACTCAAACTAACCTCAGTTTGTTCACACACAGTAACTCACACTAACATCAGTCTGTTCACACACAGTAACTCACACTAACCTCAGTCTGTTCACGCACAGTCACTCACACTAATCTCAGTCTGCTCACACACAGAATCTCATACTAACCTCAGCCTGTTTACACACAGTAACTCACACTAACCTCAGTCTGTTCACACAGAGTAACTCACACTAACCTCAGTGTATTTGCATAGTAACTCACACTATCTTCAGTCTGTTCACACACAGTAACTCACACTAACCTCAGTCTGTTCACACACAGTATCTCACTTTACCTCAATCTGTTCACACACAGGAAATCACACTATCCTCAGTCTGTCCACACACAGTAATTCACACTAACCTCAGTCTGTTCACACACAGTATCTCATACTAACCTCAGCCTGGTTACACACAGTAACTCACACTAACCTCAGTCTGTTCACACACAGTAACTCACACTTGCCTCAGACTATTCACACAGTAACTCACTTTAACCTCAGTCTGTTCACACACGGTAACTCAAAATAACCTCAGTCTGTTCACACACAGTAACTCAAACTAACCTCAGTCTGTTCACGCACAGTAACTCACACTATCCTCAGTCTGCTCACACACAGTATCTCATACTAACCTCAGCCTGTTTACACACAGTAACTCACACTAACCGCAGTCTATTCACACACAGTAACTCACACTAGCCTCAGACTATTCACACAATAACTCACACTAACCTCAGTCTGTTCACACACTGTAACTCACACTAACCTCTGTTTGTTCACCCACAGTAACTCACACTAACATCAGACTGTTCACAAACTAACTCACTTAACCTCAATTTGTTCACACACAGTAACTCACTCTAACCTCAATCTGTTCACACACAGTAACTCACTCTAAATTCAGTCTGTTCACACACAGTAACTCACACTAACCTCAGTCTATTCGCATAGTAACTCACACTATCCTCAGTCTGTTCACACACAGTATCTCACACTAACATCAGTCTGTTCACCCACAGTAACTCACACTATCCTGAGTCTGTTCACACACAGAAAGTCACACTAACCTCAGTCTGTTCACCCACATTAACTCACACTAACCTCAGTCTGTTCACACACAGTAACTCACACTAACCTCAGTCTGTTCACCCACAGTAACTCACACTAAACTCAGCCTGTTCACACACATTAACTCACACTAACCTCAGTCTGTTCACACACAGTAACTCACAGGAACCTCAGACTGTTCACACACAGTAACTCAAACTAACCTCAGTCTGTTCACACACAGAAACTCACACTAACCTCACTCTGTTCACACACAGTAACTCACACTAATCTCAGTCTGCTCACATACAGTGTCTCATACTAACCTCAGCCTGTTTACACTCAGTAACTCACACTATCCTCAGTCTGTTCACACACAGAAACTCACACTAACCTCAGTCTGTTCACACACTGTATCTCACACTAATCTCAGTCTGATCACGCACAGTGACTCACAATAACCTCAGTCTGTTTACACACAGTAACTCACACTATCCTCAGTCTGTTCACACACAGAAACTCACACTAACCTCAGTCTGTTCACACACTGTATCTCACACTAACCTCAGTCTGATCACGCACAGTGACTCACAATAACCTCAGTCTGTTCGCACACTTACACTAACCTCAGTCTGTTCACACACAGTAACTCACACTAATCTCAGTCTGTTCACACACAGTAGCTCACACTAACTTCAGTCTGATCACGCACAGTGACTCACAATAACCTCAGTCTGTTCGCACACTTACACTATCCTCAGTCTGTTCACACACAGTAACTCACACAAACCTCAGTCTGTTCACACACAGTATCTCACACTAACTTCAGTCTGATCACGCACAGTGACTCACAATAACCTCAGTCTGTTCGCACACTTACTCACACTAACCTCAGTCTGTTCACACACAGTATCTCACACTAACATCAGTCTGTTCACACACAGTAACTCACACTAACCTCAGTCTGTTCACACACAGTATCTCACACTAACATCAGTCTGTTCACACACAGTAACTCACACTAACCTCAGTCTGTTCACACACAGTAACTCACAATAACCTCAGTCTGTTCACACACAGTATCTCACTTTAACTCAATCTGTTCACACACAGTAACTCACTCTAACCTCAATCTGTTCACACACAGTAACTCACTCTAACCTTAGTCTGTTCACACACAGTGACTCACACTAACCTCATTCTGATCGCACCATAGAAACTAACACTATCCTCAGTCTGTTCACATGCATTAACTAACACTAACATCAGTTTGATTCCACACAGTAACTCACACTCCCCTCAGTCTGTTCACACACAGTATCTCACACTAACTTCAGTCTGATCACGCACAGTGGCTCACACTAACCTCAGCCTGTTTACGCACAGTTACTCACACTAACCTCCGTCTCTTCACTCGTAGTAACTCACACTAACATCAGTTTGTTCACGCACAGTAACACACTCTATCCTCAATTAGAAAAGTCACAGTAACTCACATTAACCTCAATCAGTTAACACACAAAAACTCACATTAGCCTCAATCTGTTAACACACAATAACTGACCCCAACCTCAATCAGTTAATCCACAGTTACTGACGCTAACCTCACTCAGTTAACACACCGTAACTCACCCTAACTCAATCAGTAAACACACATTAACTCATACTACCCTCAACCAGTTAACAAGCAGTAACTCACCCGAACCTCTATCAGTTCACACACAGTAACTCACCTCAATCTGTTTAAACACAGTAACTCACACTAACCTGAGTCTGTTCACACACATTAACTCACACTAACATCAGTTTGTTCCCACATAGTCACTCACACTAACCTGAGTCTGTTCACACACAGTAACTCACACTAACCTCTGTCTGTTCACACACAGTAACTCACACTAACCTCAGTCTGTTCACACACAGTAACTCACACTAACCTCAGTCTGTTCACACACAGTAACTCACACTAATCTCAGTCTGCTCACACACAGTGTCTCATACTAACCTCAGCCTGTTTACACACAGTAACTCACACTATCCTGAGTCTGTTCACACACAGAAACTCACACTAACCTCAGTCTGTTCACAGACAGTATCTCACACTAACTTCAGTCTGATCACGCACAGTGACTCACAATAACCTCAGTCTGTTCGCACACTTACTCACACTAACCTCAGTCTGTTCACACACAGTATCTCACACTAACATCTGTCTGTTCACACACAGTATCTCACACTAACATCAGTCTGTTCACACACAGTAACTCACACTAACCTCAGTCTGTTCTCACACAGTAACTCACAATAACCTCAGTCTGTTCACACACAGTAACTCACACTAACCTCAGTCTGTTCACGCACAGTAACTCACACTAATCTCAGTCTGCTCACACACAGTGTCTCATACTAACCTCAGCCTGTTTACACACAGTAACTCACACTATCCTCAGTCTGTTCACACACAGAAACTCACACTAACCTCAGTCTGTTCACACACAGTATCTCACACTAACCTCAGTCTGTTCACGCACAGTATCTCACACTAACTTCAGTCTGATCACGCACAGTGACTCACAATAACCTCAGTCTGTTCGCACATTTACTCACACTAACCTCAGTCTGTTCACACACAGTATCTCACACTAACATCAGTCTGTTCACACACAGTAACTCACACTAACCTCAGTCTGTTCACACACAGTATCTCACACTAACATCAGTCTGTTCACACACAGTAACTCACACTATCCTCAGTCTGTTCACACACAGTATCTCACAATAACTTCAGTCTGATCACGCACAGTGACTCACAATAACCTCAGTCTGTTCACACACAGTATCTCACACTAACATCAGTCTGTTCACCCACAGTAACTCACACTAACCTGAGTCTGTTCACACACAGAAAGTCACACTAACCTCAGTCTGTTCATCCACATTAACTCATACTAACCTCAGCCTGTTTACACACAGTAACTCACACTAACCTCAGTCTGTTCACACAGAGTAACTCACACTAACCTCAGTGTATTTGCATAGTAACTCACACTATCTTCAGTCTGTTCACACACAGTAACTCACACTAACCTCAGTCTGTTCACACACAGTATCTCACTTTACCTCAATCTGTTCACACACAGGAAATCACACTAACCTGAGTCTGTTCACACACAGAAAGTCACACTAACCTCAGTCTGTTCATCCACATTAACTCACACTAACCTCAGTCTGTTCACACACAGTAACTCACACTAACCTCAGTCTGTTCACCCACAGTAACTCACACTAAACTCAGCCTGTTCACACACATTAACTCACACTAACCTCAGTCTGTTCACACACAGTAACTCACAGGAACCTCAGTCTGTTCACGCACAGTAACTCAAACTAACCTCAGTCTGTTCACACCCAGTAACTCACACTAACCTCAGTCTGTTCACACACAGTAACTCACACTAACCTCAGTCTGTTCACGCACAGTAACTCACACTAATCTCAGTCTGCTCACATACAGTGTCTCATACTAACCTCAGCCTGTTTACACACAGTAACTCACACTATCCTCAGTCTGTTCACACACAGAAACTCACACTAACCTCAGTCTGTTCACACACTGTATCTCACACTAACTTCAGTCTGATCACGCACAGTGACTCACAATAACCTCAGTCTGTTCGCACACTTACACTAACCTCAGTCTGTTCACACACAGTAACTCACTCTAACCTCAATCTGTTCACACACAGTAACTCACTCTAACCTTAGTCTGTTCACACACAGTGACTCACACTAACCTCATTCTGATCGCACCATAGAAACTAACACTATCCTCAGTCTGTTCACATGCATTAACTAACACTAACATCAGTTTGATTCCACACAGTAACTCACACTCCCCTCAGTCTGTTCACACACAGTATCTCACACTAACTTCAGTCTGATCACGCACAGTGGCTCACACTAACCTCAGCCTGTTTACGCACAGTTACTCACACTAACCTCCGTCTCTTCACTCGTAGTAACTCACACTAACATCAGTTTGTTCACGCACAGTAACACACTCTATCCTCAATTAGAAAAGTCACAGTAACTCACATTAACCTCAATCAGTTAACACACAAAAACTCACATTAGCCTCAATCTGTTAACACACAATAACTGACCCCAACCTCAATCAGTTAATCCACAGTTACTGACGCTAACCTCACTCAGTTAACACACCGTAACTCACCCTAACTCAATCAGTAAACACACATTAACTCATACTACCCTCAACCAGTTAACAAGCAGTAACTCACCCGAACCTCTATCAGTTCACACACAGTAACTCACCTCAATCTGTTTAAACACAGTAACTCACACTAACCTGAGTCTGTTCACACACATTAACTCACACTAACATCAGTTTGTTCCCACATAGTCACTCACACTAACCTGAGTCTGTTCACACACAGTAACTCACACTAACCTCTGTCTGTTCACACACAGTAACTCACACTAACCTCAGTCTGTTCACACACAGTAACTCACACTAACCTCAGTCTGTTCACACACAGTAACTCACACTAATCTCAGTCTGCTCACACACAGTGTCTCATACTAACCTCAGCCTGTTTACACACAGTAACTCACACTATCCTGAGTCTGTTCACACACAGAAACTCACACTAACCTCAGTCTGTTCACAGACAGTATCTCACACTAACTTCAGTCTGATCACGCACAGTGACTCACAATAACCTCAGTCTGTTCGCACACTTACTCACACTAACCTCAGTCTGTTCACACACAGTATCTCACACTAACATCTGTCTGTTCACACACAGTATCTCACACTAACATCAGTCTGTTCACACACAGTAACTCACACTAACCTCAGTCTGTTCTCACACAGTAACTCACAATAACCTCAGTCTGTTCACACACAGTAACTCACACTAACCTCAGTCTGTTCACGCACAGTAACTCACACTAATCTCAGTCTGCTCACACACAGTGTCTCATACTAACCTCAGCCTGTTTACACACAGTAACTCACACTATCCTCAGTCTGTTCACACACAGAAACTCACACTAACCTCAGTCTGTTCACACACAGTATCTCACACTAACCTCAGTCTGTTCACGCACAGTATCTCACACTAACTTCAGTCTGATCACGCACAGTGACTCACAATAACCTCAGTCTGTTCGCACATTTACTCACACTAACCTCAGTCTGTTCACACACAGTATCTCACACTAACATCAGTCTGTTCACACACAGTAACTCACACTAACCTCAGTCTGTTCACACACAGTATCTCACACTAACATCAGTCTGTTCACACACAGTAACTCACACTATCCTCAGTCTGTTCACACACAGTATCTCACAATAACTTCAGTCTGATCACGCACAGTGACTCACAATAACCTCAGTCTGTTCACACACAGTATCTCACACTAACATCAGTCTGTTCACCCACAGTAACTCACACTAACCTGAGTCTGTTCACACACAGAAAGTCACACTAACCTCAGTCTGTTCATCCACATTAACTCATACTAACCTCAGCCTGTTTACACACAGTAACTCACACTAACCTCAGTCTGTTCACACAGAGTAACTCACACTAACCTCAGTGTATTTGCATAGTAACTCACACTATCTTCAGTCTGTTCACACACAGTAACTCACACTAACCTCAGTCTGTTCACACACAGTATCTCACTTTACCTCAATCTGTTCACACACAGGAAATCACACTAACCTGAGTCTGTTCACACACAGAAAGTCACACTAACCTCAGTCTGTTCATCCACATTAACTCACACTAACCTCAGTCTGTTCACACACAGTAACTCACACTAACCTCAGTCTGTTCACCCACAGTAACTCACACTAAACTCAGCCTGTTCACACACATTAACTCACACTAACCTCAGTCTGTTCACACACAGTAACTCACAGGAACCTCAGTCTGTTCACGCACAGTAACTCAAACTAACCTCAGTCTGTTCACACCCAGTAACTCACACTAACCTCAGTCTGTTCACACACAGTAACTCACACTAACCTCAGTCTGTTCACGCACAGTAACTCACACTAATCTCAGTCTGCTCACATACAGTGTCTCATACTAACCTCAGCCTGTTTACACACAGTAACTCACACTATCCTCAGTCTGTTCACACACAGAAACTCACACTAACCTCAGTCTGTTCACACACTGTATCTCACACTAACTTCAGTCTGATCACGCACAGTGACTCACAATAACCTCAGTCTGTTCGCACACTTACACTAACCTCAGTCTGTTCACACACAGTAACTCACACAAACCTCAGTCTGTTCACACACAGTATCTCACACTAACATCAGTCTGATCACGCACAGTGACTCACAATAACCTCAGTCTGTTCGCACACTTACTCACACTAACCTCAGTCTGTTCACACACAGTATCTCACACTAACATCAGTCTGTTCACACACAGTAACTCACACTAACCTCAGTCTGTTCACACACAGTATCTCACACTAACATCAGTCTGTTCACACACAGTAGCTCACACTAACCTCAGTCTGTTCACACACAGTAACTCACAATAACCTCAGTCTGTTCACACACAGTATCTCACTTTACCTCAATCTGTTCACACACAGTAACTCACTCTAACCTCAATCTGTTCACACACAGTAACTCACTCTAACCTTAGTCTGTTCACACACAGTAACTCACACTAACCTCAGTCTATTCGCATAGTAACTCACACTAACCTCAGTCTGTTCACACACAGTATCTCACAATAACTTCAGTCTGATCACGCACAGTGACTCACAATAACCTCAGTCTGTTCACACACAGTATCTCACACTAACATCAGTCTGTTCACCCACAGTAACTCACACTAACTTGAGTCTGTTCACACACAGAAAGTCACACTAACCTCAGTCTGTTCACCCACATTAACTCACACTAACCTCAGTCTGTTCACACACAGTAACTCATACTACCCTCAGTCTGTTCACCCACAGTAACTCACACTAAACTCAGCCTGTTCACACACATTAACTCACACTAACCTCAGTCTGTTCACACACTGTAACTCAAACTATCCTCAGTCTGTTCACACACAGTAACTCACAGGAACCTCAGTCTGCTCACACACAGTAACTCAAACTAACCTCAGTCTGTTCACACACAGTAACTCACACTAACCTCAGTCTGTTCACACACAGTAACTCACACTAACCTCAGTCTGTTCACGCACAGTAACTCACACTAATCTCAGTCTGCTCACATACAGTGTCTCATACTAACCTCAGCCTGTTTACACACAGTAACTCACACTATCCTCAGTCTGTTCACACACAGAAATTCACACTAACCTCAGTCTGTTCACACACAGTATCTCACTTTACCTCAATCTGTTCACACACAGTAACTCACACTATCCTCAGTCTGTTCACACACAGTAATTCACACTAATCTCAGTCTGTTCACACACAGTATCTCATACTAACCTCAGCCTGGTTACACACAGTAACACACACTAACCTCAGTCTGTTCACACACAGTAACTCACACTTGCCTCAGACTATTCACACAGAAACTCACTTTAACCTCAGTCTGTTGACACACAGTAACTCACACTAACCTCAGTCTGTTCACACACGGTAACTCAAAATAACCTCAGTCTGTTCACACACAGTAACTCAAACTAACCTCAGTCTGTTCGCGCACAGTAACTCACACTAACCTCAGTCTGTTCACACACAGTATCTCATACTAACCTCAGTCTGTTCACATTCATTAACTAACACTAACATCAGTTTGTTTCCACACAGTAACTCACACTCCCCTCAGTCTGTTCACACACAGTATCTCACACTAACTTCAGTCTGATCACGCACAGTGGCTCACACTAACCTCAGACTGTTCGCACAGTTACTCACACTAACCTCCGTCTCTTCACTCGTAGTAACTCACACTAACATCAGTTTGTTCACGCACAGTAACACACTCTATCCTCAATTAGAAAAGTCACAGTAACTCACATTAACCTTAAACAGTTAACACACAGAAACTCACATTAACCTCAATCAGTTAACACACAAAAACTCACATTAGCCTCAATCTGTTAACACACAATAACTGACCCCAACCTCAATCAGTTAATCCACAGTTACTGACGCTAACCTCACTCAGTTAACACACCGTAACTCACCCTAACTCAATCAGTAAACACACATTAACTCATACTACCCTCAACCAGTTAACAAGCAGTAACTCACCCGAACCTCTATCAGTTCACACACAGTAACTCACATTAACCTCGATCAGTTAACACACTGTAACTCACCTCAATCTGTTTAAACACAGTAACTCACACTAACCTGAGTCTGTTCACACACAGTAACTCACACTAACATCAGTTTGTTCCCACATAGTCACTCACACTAACCTCAGTCTGTTCACACACAGTAACTCACACTAACCTCAATCTGTTTAAACACAGTAACTCACACTAACCTGAGTCTGTTCACACACAGTAACTCACACTAACATCAGTTTGTTCCCACATAGTCACTCACACTAACCTCAGTCTGTTCACACACAGTAACTCACACTAACCTCAGTCTGTTCACACACAGTAACTCACACTAACCTCAGTCTGTTCACACACAGTAACTCACACTAACCTCAGTCTGTTCACACACAGTGACTCACACTAACCTCAGTCTGTTCGCACAGTAACTCACACTAACCTCAGTCTGTTCACACACAGTAACTCACACTAACCTCAGTCTATTCACACACAGTAACTCACACTAACCTCAGTCTGTTCGCACAGTAACTCACACTAACCTCAGTCTGTTCACACACACTAACTCACACTAACCTCAGTCTATTCACACACAGTAACTCACACTAACCTCAGTCTGTTCACACACAGTGACTCACACTAACCTCAGTCTGTTCACACAGTAACTCACACTAACCTCAGTCTATTCACACACAGTAACTCACACTAACCTCAGTCTATTCACACACAGTAACTCACACTAACCTCAGTCTGATCACACACAGTGACTCACACTAACCTCAGTCTGTTCACACACAGTAACTCACACTAACTTCAGTCTGATCACACACAGTGGCTCACACTAACCTCAGTCTGTTCGCACAGTTACTCACACTAACCTCCGTCTCTTCACTCGTAGTAACTCACACTAACATCAGTTTGTTCACGCGCAGTAACACACTCTATCCTCAATTAGAAAAGTCACCGTAACTCACATAAACCTTAAACAGTTAACACACAGAACTCACATTAACCTCAATCAGTTAACACACAAAAACTCACATTAGCCTCAGTCAGTTAACACACAGTATCTGACCCCAACCTCAATCAGTTAATCCACAGTTACTGACGCTAACCTCAGTCAGTTAACACACCGTAACTCACCCTAACTCAATCAGTAAACACACATTAACTCATACTACCCTCAACCAGTTAACAAGCTGTAACTCACCCGAACCTCAATCAGTTCACACACAGAAACTCACATTAACCTCGATCTGTTAACACACTGTAACTCATCTCAATCTGTTTAAACACAGTAACTCACACTAACCTGAGTCTGTTCACACACAGTAACTCACATTAACCTCAGTCTGTTCACACAGTAACTCACACTAACCTCTTTCTGTTCACACACAGTATCTCACACTAACTTCAGTCTGTTCACACACAGTAACTCACACTAGCCTCAGTCTGTTCACCCACAGTAACTCACACTAACCTCAGTTTGTTCACACACAGTAACTCACACTAACCTCAGTCTGTTCACACATTAACTCACACTAACCTCAGTTTGTTCACACACTGTAACTCAAACTCTCCTCAGTCTTTTCACACACAGTCACTCACAGGCACCTCAGTCTGTTCACACACAGTAACTCACACTAACCTCAGTCTGTTCACGCACAGTAACTCACACTAATCTCAGTCTGCTCACACACAGTTCTCACACTACCCTCAGTCTGTTCACACACAGTAACTCACACTATCCTCAGTCTGTTCACACGGTAACTCACACTAACCTCAGTCTGTTCACACACGGTAAATCACACTAACCTCAGTCTGATCGCACCACAGAAACTCACACTAACCTCAGTCTGTTCAGTCAGTAACCCACACTATCCTCAGTCTGTTCAACCACAGTATCTCACACTAACCTCCGTCTGTTCACATACATTAACTAACACTAACCTCAGTCTGTTCGCACAGTAACTCACACTCCCCTCCATCTCTTCACTCGTAGTAACTCACACTAACATCAGTTTGTTCCCACACAGTAACTCACACTAACCTCAGTTTGTTCCCACACAGTAACTCACACTAACCTCAGTCTGTTCACACACAGTATCTCACACTAACCTCAGTCTGTTCACACACAGTATCTCACACTAACTTCTATCTGATCACGCACAGTGACTCACACTAACCTCAGTCTTTTCGCACAGTTACTCACACTAACCTCAGTCTCTTCACTCGTAGTAACTCACACTAACATCAGATTGTTCACGCACAGTAACACACTCTATCCGCAACTAGAGAAGTCACAGAAACTCACATTAACCTCAATCAGTTAACATACAAAAACTCACATTAGCCTCAATCTGTTAACACACAAAAACTCACACTAACCTCAGTCTGTTCACACACGGTAAATCACACTAACCTCAGTCCGATTGCACCATAGAAACTCACACAAACCTCAGTCTGTTCAGTCAGTAACTCACACTATCCTCAGTCTGTTCACACACAGAAACTCACACTAACCTCAGTCTGTTCACACACTGTATCTCACACTAACTTCAGTCTGATCACGCACAGTGACTCACAATAACCTCAGTCTGTTCGCACACTTACACTAACCTCAGTCTGTTCACACACAGTAACTCACTCTAACCTCAATCTGTTCACACACAGTAACTCACTCTAACCTTAGTCTGTTCACACACAGTGACTCACACTAACCTCATTCTGATCGCACCATAGAAACTAACACTATCCTCAGTCTGTTCACATGCATTAACTAACACTAACATCAGTTTGATTCCACACAGTAACTCACACTCCCCTCAGTCTGTTCACACACAGTATCTCACACTAACTTCAGTCTGATCACGCACAGTGGCTCACACTAACCTCAGCCTGTTTACGCACAGTTACTCACACTAACCTCCGTCTCTTCACTCGTAGTAACTCACACTAACATCAGTTTGTTCACGCACAGTAACACACTCTATCCTCAATTAGAAAAGTCACAGTAACTCACATTAACCTCAATCAGTTAACACACAAAAACTCACATTAGCCTCAATCTGTTAACACACAATAACTGACCCCAACCTCAATCAGTTAATCCACAGTTACTGACGCTAACCTCACTCAGTTAACACACCGTAACTCACCCTAACTCAATCAGTAAACACACATTAACTCATACTACCCTCAACCAGTTAACAAGCAGTAACTCACCCGAACCTCTATCAGTTCACACACAGTAACTCACCTCAATCTGTTTAAACACAGTAACTCACACTAACCTGAGTCTGTTCACACACATTAACTCACACTAACATCAGTTTGTTCCCACATAGTCACTCACACTAACCTGAGTCTGTTCACACACAGTAACTCACACTAACCTCTGTCTGTTCACACACAGTAACTCACACTAACCTCAGTCTGTTCACACACAGTAACTCACACTAACCTCAGTCTGTTCACACACAGTAACTCACACTAATCTCAGTCTGCTCACACACAGTGTCTCATACTAACCTCAGCCTGTTTACACACAGTAACTCACACTATCCTGAGTCTGTTCACACACAGAAACTCACACTAACCTCAGTCTGTTCACAGACAGTATCTCACACTAACTTCAGTCTGATCACGCACAGTGACTCACAATAACCTCAGTCTGTTCGCACACTTACTCACACTAACCTCAGTCTGTTCACACACAGTATCTCACACTAACATCTGTCTGTTCACACACAGTATCTCACACTAACATCAGTCTGTTCACACACAGTAACTCACACTAACCTCAGTCTGTTCTCACACAGTAACTCACAATAACCTCAGTCTGTTCACACACAGTAACTCACACTAACCTCAGTCTGTTCACGCACAGTAACTCACACTAATCTCAGTCTGCTCACACACAGTGTCTCATACTAACCTCAGCCTGTTTACACACAGTAACTCACACTATCCTCAGTCTGTTCACACACAGAAACTCACACTAACCTCAGTCTGTTCACACACAGTATCTCACACTAACCTCAGTCTGTTCACGCACAGTATCTCACACTAACTTCAGTCTGATCACGCACAGTGACTCACAATAACCTCAGTCTGTTCGCACATTTACTCACACTAACCTCAGTCTGTTCACACACAGTATCTCACACTAACATCAGTCTGTTCACACACAGTAACTCACACTAACCTCAGTCTGTTCACACACAGTATCTCACACTAACATCAGTCTGTTCACACACAGTAACTCACACTATCCTCAGTCTGTTCACACACAGTATCTCACAATAACTTCAGTCTGATCACGCACAGTGACTCACAATAACCTCAGTCTGTTCACACACAGTATCTCACACTAACATCAGTCTGTTCACCCACAGTAACTCACACTAACCTGAGTCTGTTCACACACAGAAAGTCACACTAACCTCAGTCTGTTCATCCACATTAACTCATACTAACCTCAGCCTGTTTACACACAGTAACTCACACTAACCTCAGTCTGTTCACACAGAGTAACTCACACTAACCTCAGTGTATTTGCATAGTAACTCACACTATCTTCAGTCTGTTCACACACAGTAACTCACACTAACCTCAGTCTGTTCACACACAGTATCTCACTTTACCTCAATCTGTTCACACACAGGAAATCACACTAACCTGAGTCTGTTCACACACAGAAAGTCACACTAACCTCAGTCTGTTCATCCACATTAACTCACACTAACCTCAGTCTGTTCACACACAGTAACTCACACTAACCTCAGTCTGTTCACCCACAGTAACTCACACTAAACTCAGCCTGTTCACACACATTAACTCACACTAACCTCAGTCTGTTCACACACAGTAACTCACAGGAACCTCAGTCTGTTCACGCACAGTAACTCAAACTAACCTCAGTCTGTTCACACCCAGTAACTCACACTAACCTCAGTCTGTTCACACACAGTAACTCACACTAACCTCAGTCTGTTCACGCACAGTAACTCACACTAATCTCAGTCTGCTCACATACAGTGTCTCATACTAACCTCAGCCTGTTTACACACAGTAACTCACACTATCCTCAGTCTGTTCACACACAGAAACTCACACTAACCTCAGTCTGTTCACACACTGTATCTCACACTAACTTCAGTCTGATCACGCACAGTGACTCACAATAACCTCAGTCTGTTCGCACACTTACACTAACCTCAGTCTGTTCACACACAGTAACTCACTCTAACCTCAATCTGTTCACACACAGTAACTCACTCTAACCTTAGTCTGTTCACACACAGTGACTCACACTAACCTCATTCTGATCGCACCATAGAAACTAACACTATCCTCAGTCTGTTCACATGCATTAACTAACACTAACATCAGTTTGATTCCACACAGTAACTCACACTCCCCTCAGTCTGTTCACACACAGTATCTCACACTAACTTCAGTCTGATCACGCACAGTGGCTCACACTAACCTCAGCCTGTTTACGCACAGTTACTCACACTAACCTCCGTCTCTTCACTCGTAGTAACTCACACTAACATCAGTTTGTTCACGCACAGTAACACACTCTATCCTCAATTAGAAAAGTCACAGTAACTCACATTAACCTCAATCAGTTAACACACAAAAACTCACATTAGCCTCAATCTGTTAACACACAATAACTGACCCCAACCTCAATCAGTTAATCCACAGTTACTGACGCTAACCTCACTCAGTTAACACACCGTAACTCACCCTAACTCAATCAGTAAACACACATTAACTCATACTACCCTCAACCAGTTAACAAGCAGTAACTCACCCGAACCTCTATCAGTTCACACACAGTAACTCACCTCAATCTGTTTAAACACAGTAACTCACACTAACCTGAGTCTGTTCACACACATTAACTCACACTAACATCAGTTTGTTCCCACATAGTCACTCACACTAACCTGAGTCTGTTCACACACAGTAACTCACACTAACCTCTGTCTGTTCACACACAGTAACTCACACTAACCTCAGTCTGTTCACACACAGTAACTCACACTAACCTCAGTCTGTTCACACACAGTAACTCACACTAATCTCAGTCTGCTCACACACAGTGTCTCATACTAACCTCAGCCTGTTTACACACAGTAACTCACACTATCCTGAGTCTGTTCACACACAGAAACTCACACTAACCTCAGTCTGTTCACAGACAGTATCTCACACTAACTTCAGTCTGATCACGCACAGTGACTCACAATAACCTCAGTCTGTTCGCACACTTACTCACACTAACCTCAGTCTGTTCACACACAGTATCTCACACTAACATCTGTCTGTTCACACACAGTATCTCACACTAACATCAGTCTGTTCACACACAGTAACTCACACTAACCTCAGTCTGTTCTCACACAGTAACTCACAATAACCTCAGTCTGTTCACACACAGTAACTCACACTAACCTCAGTCTGTTCACGCACAGTAACTCACACTAATCTCAGTCTGCTCACACACAGTGTCTCATACTAACCTCAGCCTGTTTACACACAGTAACTCACACTATCCTCAGTCTGTTCACACACAGAAACTCACACTAACCTCAGTCTGTTCACACACAGTATCTCACACTAACCTCAGTCTGTTCACGCACAGTATCTCACACTAACTTCAGTCTGATCACGCACAGTGACTCACAATAACCTCAGTCTGTTCGCACATTTACTCACACTAACCTCAGTCTGTTCACACACAGTATCTCACACTAACATCAGTCTGTTCACACACAGTAACTCACACTAACCTCAGTCTGTTCACACACAGTATCTCACACTAACATCAGTCTGTTCACACACAGTAACTCACACTATCCTCAGTCTGTTCACACACAGTATCTCACAATAACTTCAGTCTGATCACGCACAGTGACTCACAATAACCTCAGTCTGTTCACACACAGTATCTCACACTAACATCAGTCTGTTCACCCACAGTAACTCACACTAACCTGAGTCTGTTCACACACAGAAAGTCACACTAACCTCAGTCTGTTCATCCACATTAACTCATACTAACCTCAGCCTGTTTACACACAGTAACTCACACTAACCTCAGTCTGTTCACACAGAGTAACTCACACTAACCTCAGTGTATTTGCATAGTAACTCACACTATCTTCAGTCTGTTCACACACAGTAACTCACACTAACCTCAGTCTGTTCACACACAGTATCTCACTTTACCTCAATCTGTTCACACACAGGAAATCACACTAACCTGAGTCTGTTCACACACAGAAAGTCACACTAACCTCAGTCTGTTCATCCACATTAACTCACACTAACCTCAGTCTGTTCACACACAGTAACTCACACTAACCTCAGTCTGTTCACCCACAGTAACTCACACTAAACTCAGCCTGTTCACACACATTAACTCACACTAACCTCAGTCTGTTCACACACAGTAACTCACAGGAACCTCAGTCTGTTCACGCACAGTAACTCAAACTAACCTCAGTCTGTTCACACCCAGTAACTCACACTAACCTCAGTCTGTTCACACACAGTAACTCACACTAACCTCAGTCTGTTCACGCACAGTAACTCACACTAATCTCAGTCTGCTCACATACAGTGTCTCATACTAACCTCAGCCTGTTTACACACAGTAACTCACACTATCCTCAGTCTGTTCACACACAGAAACTCACACTAACCTCAGTCTGTTCACACACTGTATCTCACACTAACTTCAGTCTGATCACGCACAGTGACTCACAATAACCTCAGTCTGTTCGCACACTTACACTAACCTCAGTCTGTTCACACACAGTAACTCACACAAACCTCAGTCTGTTCACACACAGTATCTCACACTAACATCAGTCTGATCACGCACAGTGACTCACAATAACCTCAGTCTGTTCGCACACTTACTCACACTAACCTCAGTCTGTTCACACACAGTATCTCACACTAACATCAGTCTGTTCACACACAGTAACTCACACTAACCTCAGTCTGTTCACACACAGTATCTCACACTAACATCAGTCTGTTCACACACAGTAGCTCACACTAACCTCAGTCTGTTCACACACAGTAACTCACAATAACCTCAGTCTGTTCACACACAGTATCTCACTTTACCTCAATCTGTTCACACACAGTAACTCACTCTAACCTCAATCTGTTCACACACAGTAACTCACTCTAACCTTAGTCTGTTCACACACAGTAACTCACACTAACCTCAGTCTATTCGCATAGTAACTCACACTAACCTCAGTCTGTTCACACACAGTATCTCACAATAACTTCAGTCTGATCACGCACAGTGACTCACAATAACCTCAGTCTGTTCACACACAGTATCTCACACTAACATCAGTCTGTTCACCCACAGTAACTCACACTAACTTGAGTCTGTTCACACACAGAAAGTCACACTAACCTCAGTCTGTTCACCCACATTAACTCACACTAACCTCAGTCTGTTCACACACAGTAACTCATACTACCCTCAGTCTGTTCACCCACAGTAACTCACACTAAACTCAGCCTGTTCACACACATTAACTCACACTAACCTCAGTCTGTTCACACACTGTAACTCAAACTATCCTCAGTCTGTTCACACACAGTAACTCACAGGAACCTCAGTCTGCTCACACACAGTAACTCAAACTAACCTCAGTCTGTTCACACACAGTAACTCACACTAACCTCAGTCTGTTCACACACAGTAACTCACACTAACCTCAGTCTGTTCACGCACAGTAACTCACACTAATCTCAGTCTGCTCACATACAGTGTCTCATACTAACCTCAGCCTGTTTACACACAGTAACTCACACTATCCTCAGTCTGTTCACACACAGAAATTCACACTAACCTCAGTCTGTTCACACACAGTATCTCACTTTACCTCAATCTGTTCACACACAGTAACTCACACTATCCTCAGTCTGTTCACACACAGTAATTCACACTAATCTCAGTCTGTTCACACACAGTATCTCATACTAACCTCAGCCTGGTTACACACAGTAACACACACTAACCTCAGTCTGTTCACACACAGTAACTCACACTTGCCTCAGACTATTCACACAGAAACTCACTTTAACCTCAGTCTGTTGACACACAGTAACTCACACTAACCTCAGTCTGTTCACACACGGTAACTCAAAATAACCTCAGTCTGTTCACACACAGTAACTCAAACTAACCTCAGTCTGTTCGCGCACAGTAACTCACACTAACCTCAGTCTGTTCACACACAGTATCTCATACTAACCTCAGTCTGTTCACATTCATTAACTAACACTAACATCAGTTTGTTTCCACACAGTAACTCACACTCCCCTCAGTCTGTTCACACACAGTATCTCACACTAACTTCAGTCTGATCACGCACAGTGGCTCACACTAACCTCAGACTGTTCGCACAGTTACTCACACTAACCTCCGTCTCTTCACTCGTAGTAACTCACACTAACATCAGTTTGTTCACGCACAGTAACACACTCTATCCTCAATTAGAAAAGTCACAGTAACTCACATTAACCTTAAACAGTTAACACACAGAAACTCACATTAACCTCAATCAGTTAACACACAAAAACTCACATTAGCCTCAATCTGTTAACACACAATAACTGACCCCAACCTCAATCAGTTAATCCACAGTTACTGACGCTAACCTCACTCAGTTAACACACCGTAACTCACCCTAACTCAATCAGTAAACACACATTAACTCATACTACCCTCAACCAGTTAACAAGCAGTAACTCACCCGAACCTCTATCAGTTCACACACAGTAACTCACATTAACCTCGATCAGTTAACACACTGTAACTCACCTCAATCTGTTTAAACACAGTAACTCACACTAACCTGAGTCTGTTCACACACAGTAACTCACACTAACATCAGTTTGTTCCCACATAGTCACTCACACTAACCTCAGTCTGTTCACACACAGTAACTCACACTAACCTCAATCTGTTTAAACACAGTAACTCACACTAACCTGAGTCTGTTCACACACAGTAACTCACACTAACATCAGTTTGTTCCCACATAGTCACTCACACTAACCTCAGTCTGTTCACACACAGTAACTCACACTAACCTCAGTCTGTTCACACACAGTAACTCACACTAACCTCAGTCTGTTCACACACAGTAACTCACACTAACCTCAGTCTGTTCACACACAGTGACTCACACTAACCTCAGTCTGTTCGCACAGTAACTCACACTAACCTCAGTCTGTTCACACACAGTAACTCACACTAACCTCAGTCTATTCACACACAGTAACTCACACTAACCTCAGTCTGTTCGCACAGTAACTCACACTAACCTCAGTCTGTTCACACACACTAACTCACACTAACCTCAGTCTATTCACACACAGTAACTCACACTAACCTCAGTCTGTTCACACACAGTGACTCACACTAACCTCAGTCTGTTCACACAGTAACTCACACTAACCTCAGTCTATTCACACACAGTAACTCACACTAACCTCAGTCTATTCACACACAGTAACTCACACTAACCTCAGTCTGATCACACACAGTGACTCACACTAACCTCAGTCTGTTCACACACAGTAACTCACACTAACTTCAGTCTGATCACACACAGTGGCTCACACTAACCTCAGTCTGTTCGCACAGTTACTCACACTAACCTCCGTCTCTTCACTCGTAGTAACTCACACTAACATCAGTTTGTTCACGCGCAGTAACACACTCTATCCTCAATTAGAAAAGTCACCGTAACTCACATAAACCTTAAACAGTTAACACACAGAACTCACATTAACCTCAATCAGTTAACACACAAAAACTCACATTAGCCTCAGTCAGTTAACACACAGTATCTGACCCCAACCTCAATCAGTTAATCCACAGTTACTGACGCTAACCTCAGTCAGTTAACACACCGTAACTCACCCTAACTCAATCAGTAAACACACATTAACTCATACTACCCTCAACCAGTTAACAAGCTGTAACTCACCCGAACCTCAATCAGTTCACACACAGAAACTCACATTAACCTCGATCTGTTAACACACTGTAACTCATCTCAATCTGTTTAAACACAGTAACTCACACTAACCTGAGTCTGTTCACACACAGTAACTCACATTAACCTCAGTCTGTTCACACAGTAACTCACACTAACCTCTTTCTGTTCACACACAGTATCTCACACTAACTTCAGTCTGTTCACACACAGTAACTCACACTAGCCTCAGTCTGTTCACCCACAGTAACTCACACTAACCTCAGTTTGTTCACACACAGTAACTCACACTAACCTCAGTCTGTTCACACATTAACTCACACTAACCTCAGTTTGTTCACACACTGTAACTCAAACTCTCCTCAGTCTTTTCACACACAGTCACTCACAGGCACCTCAGTCTGTTCACACACAGTAACTCACACTAACCTCAGTCTGTTCACGCACAGTAACTCACACTAATCTCAGTCTGCTCACACACAGTTCTCACACTACCCTCAGTCTGTTCACACACAGTAACTCACACTATCCTCAGTCTGTTCACACGGTAACTCACACTAACCTCAGTCTGTTCACACACGGTAAATCACACTAACCTCAGTCTGATCGCACCACAGAAACTCACACTAACCTCAGTCTGTTCAGTCAGTAACCCACACTATCCTCAGTCTGTTCAACCACAGTATCTCACACTAACCTCCGTCTGTTCACATACATTAACTAACACTAACCTCAGTCTGTTCGCACAGTAACTCACACTCCCCTCCATCTCTTCACTCGTAGTAACTCACACTAACATCAGTTTGTTCCCACACAGTAACTCACACTAACCTCAGTTTGTTCCCACACAGTAACTCACACTAACCTCAGTCTGTTCACACACAGTATCTCACACTAACCTCAGTCTGTTCACACACAGTATCTCACACTAACTTCTATCTGATCACGCACAGTGACTCACACTAACCTCAGTCTTTTCGCACAGTTACTCACACTAACCTCAGTCTCTTCACTCGTAGTAACTCACACTAACATCAGATTGTTCACGCACAGTAACACACTCTATCCGCAACTAGAGAAGTCACAGAAACTCACATTAACCTCAATCAGTTAACATACAAAAACTCACATTAGCCTCAATCTGTTAACACACAAAAACTCACACTAACCTCAGTCTGTTCACACACGGTAAATCACACTAACCTCAGTCCGATTGCACCATAGAAACTCACACAAACCTCAGTCTGTTCAGTCAGTAACGCACACTATCCTCAGTCTGTTCAACCACAGTATCTCACACTAACCTCCGTCTGTTCACATACATTAACTAACACTAACCTCAGTCTGTTCACACATTAACTCACACTAACCTCAGTTTGTTCACACACTGTAACTCAAACTATCCTCAGTCTTTTCACACACAGTAACTCACAGGCACCTCAGTCTGTTCACAAACAGTAACTCACACTATCCTCAGTGTGTTCACACACAGAAACTCACACTAACCTCAGTCTGTTCACACACAGTATCTCACACTAACCTCAGTCTGTTCATGCACAGTATCTCACACTAACTTCAGTCTGATCACGCACAGTGACTCACAATAACCTCAGTCTGTTCGCACACTTACACTAACCTCAGTCTGTTCACACACAGTAACTCACACTAATCTCAGTCTGTTCACACACAGTATCTCACACTAACTTCAGTCTGATCACGCACAGTGACTCACAAAACCTCAGTCTGTTCGCACACTTACACTAACCTCAGTCTGTTCGCACATTTACTCACACTAACCTCAGTCTGTTCACACACAGTAACTCACACTAACCTCAGTCTGTTCACACACAGTATCTCACACTAACATCAGTCTGTTCACACACAGTAACTCACACTATCCTCAGTCTGTTCACACACAGTATCTCACAATAACTTCAGTCTGATCACGCACAGTGACTCACAATAACCTCAGTCTGTTCACACACAGTATCTCACACTAACATCAGTCTGTTCACCCACAGTAACTCACACTAACCTGAGTCTGTTCACACACAGAAAGTCACACTAACCTCTGTCTGTTCATCCACATTAACTCACATTAACCTCAGTCTGTTCACACACAGTAACTCACACTAACCTCAGTCTGTTCACCCACAGTAACTCACACTAAACTCAGCCTGTTCACACACATTAACTCACACTAACCTCAGTCTGTTCACACACAGTAACTCACAGGAACCTCAGTCTGTTCACGCACAGTAACTCAAACTAAACAGTTAACACACAGAAACTCACATTAACCTCAATCAGTTAACACACAAAAACTCACATTAGCCTCAGTCAGTTAACACACAGTATCTGACCCCAACCTCAATCAGTTAATCCACAGTTACTGACGCTAACCTCAGTCAGTTAACACACCGTAACTCACCCTAACTCAATCAGTAAACACACATTAACTCATACTACCCTCAACCAGTTAACAAGCTGTAACTCACCCGAACTTCAATCAGTTCACACACAGTAACTCACATTAACCTCGATCTGTTAACACACTGTAACTCACCTCAATCTGTTTAAACACAGTAACTCACACTAACCTGAGTCTGTTCACACACAGTAACTCACATTAACCTCAGTCTGTTCACACAGTAACTCACACTAACCTCTTTCTGTTCACACACAGTATCTCACACTAACTTCAGTCTGTTCACACACAGTAACTCACACTAGCCTCAGTCTGTTCACCCACAGTAACTCACACTAACCTCAGTTTGTTCACACACAGTAACTCACACTAACCTCAGTCTGTTCACACATTAACTCACACTAACCTCAGTTTGTTCACACACTGTAACTCAAACTATCCTCAGTCTTTTCACACACAGTAACTCACAGGCACCTCAGTCTGTTCACACACAGTAACTCACACTAACCTCAGTCTGTTCACGCACAGTAACTCACACTAATCTCAGTCTGCTCACACACAGTATCTCATACTAACCTCAGCCTGTTTACACACAGTAACTCACACTAACCTCAGTCTGTTGACACACAGTTCTCACACTACCCTCAGTCTGTTCACACACAGTAACTCACACTATCCTCAGTCTGTTCACACGGTAACTCACACTAACCTCAGTCTGTTCACACACGGTAAATCACACTAACCTCAGTCTGATCGCACCACAGAAACTCACACTAACCTCAGTCTGTTCAGTCAGTAACCCACACTATCCTCAGTCTGTTCAACCACAGTATCTCACACTAACCTCCGTCTGTTCACATACATTAACTAACACTAACCTCAGTCTGTTCGCACAGTAACTCACACTAACCTCCATCTCTTCACTCGTAGTAACTCACACTAACATCAGTTTGTTCACGCACAGTAACACACACTAACCTCAGTTTGTTCCCACACAGTAACTCACACTAACCTCAGTCTGTTCACACACAGTATCTCACACTAACTTCTATCTGATCACGCACAGTGACTCACACTAACCTCAGCCTGTTTACGCACAGTTACTCACACTAACCTCCATCTCTTCACTCGTAGTAACTCACACTAACATCAGTTTGTTCACGCACAGTAACACACTCTATCCTCAATTAGAAAAGTCACAGTAACTCACATTAACCTTAAACAGTTAACACACAGAAACTCACATTAACCTCAATCTGTTAACACACAAAAACTCACACTAACCTCAGTCTGTTCACACACGGTAAATCACACTAACCTCAGTCTGATTGCACCATAGAAACTCACACTAACCTCAGTCTGTTCACATACATTAACTAACACTAACCTCAGTCTGTTCGCACAGTAACTCACACTCCCCTCCATCTCTTCACTCGTAGTAACTCACACTAACATCAGTTTGTTCACGCACAGTAACACACACTAACCTCAATTAGAAAAGTCACAGTAACTCATTTTAACCTTAAACAGTTAACACACAGAAACTCACATTAACCTTGATCTGTTAACACACTGTAACTTACCTCAATCTGTTTAAACACAGTAACTGACACTAACCTGAGTCTGTTCACACACAGTAACTCACATTAACCTCAGTCTGTTCACACACACTAACTCACACTAACCTCAGTCTGTTCAACACTGTAACTCAAACTAACTTGAGTTTGTTCAGACACAGTAACTCACACTAACCTCAGTCTGTTAACACTCAATAACTCAAACTAACCTCAGTCTGTTCACACACAGTAACTAACACTAACCTGTCTGTTCAAACACAGTAACTCACACTAGCCTCAGACTATTCACACAGTAACTCACACTAACCTCAGTCTGTTGACACACAGTAACTCACACTAACCTCAGTCTGTTCACACACAGTAACTCACCCGAACCTCAGTTTGTTCACACAGTAACTCACATTAACCTCGATCAGTTAACACACTGTAACTCACCTCAATCTTTTTAAACACAATAACTCACACTAACCTCAGTCTGTTCACACACAGTTACTCACACTAACCTCAGTCTGTTCAGTCAGTAACTCACACTAACCTTAGTCTGTTCAACCACAGTATCTCACACTAACCTCAGTCAGTTCAAACACATTAACTCAAACTAACATCAGTTTGTTCCAACACACTAACTCACACTATCCTCAGTCTGTTCACACACATTAACTAACACTAACATCAGTTTGTTCCCTCACAGTAACTCACACTAACCTCAGTCTGTTCACAAACAATATCTCACACTAACCTCAGTCTGTTCACACACAGTAACTCACATTAACCTCAGTCGGTTCTCACAGTATCTCACATTAACCTCAGTCTGTTCACGCCCAGTAACTCACACTAACGTCAGTCTGTTCACCCACAGTAACTTACACTAACCTCAGTCTGTTCACACACAGTAACTCACACTAACCTCAGTCTGTTCACACACAGTAACTCGCACTAACCTCAGTCTGTTCACACACAGTAACTCACACTAACCTCAGTCTGTTCACACACAGTAACTCACTCTAACCTCAGTCTATTCACACACAGTAACTCACACTAACCTCAGTCTGTTCACACAGTAACTCACATTAACCTCGATCAGTTCACACACTGTAACTCACCTCAATCTTTTTAAACACAGTAACTCACACTAACCTGAGTCTGTTCACACACAGAAAGTCACACTAACCTCAGTCTGTTCACCCACAGTAACTTACACTAACCTCAGTCTGTTCACACACAGTAACTCACACTAACCTCAGTCTGTTCACACACAGTAACTCGCACTAACCTCAGTCTGTTCACACACAGTAACTCACACTAACCTCAGTCTGTTCACACACAGTAACTCACTCTAACCTCAGTCTATTCACACACAGTAACTCACACTAACCTCAGTCTGTTCACACAGTAACTCACATTAACCTCGATCAGTTCACACACTGTAACTCACCTCAATCTTTTTAAACACAGTAACTCACACTAACCTGAGTCTGTTCACACACAGAAAGTCACACTAACCTCAGTCTGTTCACACACAGTAACTTACACTAACCTCAGTCTGTTCACACACAGTAACTAACACTAACCTCAGTCTGTTCACACACAGTAACTCACTCTAACCTCAGTCTATTCACACACAGTAACTCACACTAACCTCAGTCTGTTCACACAAAGTAACTCACACTAACCTCAGTCTGTTCACACACAGTAACTCACACTAATCTCAGTCTGTTCACACACAGTAACTCACTCTAACCTCAGTCTATTCACACACAGTAACTCACACTAACCTCAGTCTATTCACACAGTAACTCACTCTAACCTCAGGCTGTTCACACACAGTAACTCACACTAACCTCAGTCTCTTCACACACAGTAACTCACTCTAACCTCAGTCTATTCACACACAGTAACTCACACTAACCTCAGTCTGTTCACACAGTAACTCACACTAACCTCAGTCTGATCACACAGTAACTCACACTAACCTCAGTCTGTTCACACACAGTAACTCACACTAACCTCAGTCTGTTCACACACAGTAACTCACACTAACCTCACTCTGTTCACACAGTAACTCACACTAACCTCAGTCTGTTCACACACAGTAACTCACACTAACCTGAGTCTGTTCACACACAGTAACTCACTTAACCTCAATCTGTTCACACACAGTAACTCACTTTACCTCAATCTGTTCACACACAGTAACTCACTCTAACCTCAGTCTATTCACACACAGTAACTCACACTAACCTCACTCTGTTCACACAAAGTAACTCAAACTAACCTCAGTCTGTTCACACACAGTAACTCACACTAACCTCAGTCTGTTCACACAGTAACTCACACTAACCTCAGTCTGTTCACACACAGTAACTCACACTAACCTCAGACTATTCAGTGAGTAACTCACTCTAACCTCTGCCTGTTCACACACTGTAACTCACACTAACCTCACTTTGTTCACACAGTAACGCACACTAACCTGAGTCTGTTCACACACAGTAACTCACTTAACCTCAATCTGTTCACACACAGTAACGCACACTAACATCAGTCTGTTCACACACAGTAACTCACACTAACCTGAGTCTGTTCACACACAGTAACTCACTTAACCTCAATCTGTTCACACACAGTAACGCACACTCACCTCAGTCTGTTCACACACAGTAACTCACACTAACCTCAGTCTGTTCACACACAGTAACTCACAATAACATCAGTCTGTTCACACACAGTAACTCACTCTAACCTCAGTCTATTCACACACAGTAACTCACACTAACCTCACTCTGTTCACACACAGTAACTCACACTAACCTGAGTCTGTTCACGCACAGTAACTCACAGTAACCTCAGTCTGTTCACACACATTATCTCACACTATCCTCAGTCTGTTCACACAGTAACTCACACTAACCTCAGATATAAAGACAAAACAAAACTGCGGATGCTGGAAATCCAAAACAAAAACAGAATTACCTGGAAAAACTCAGCAGGTCTGGCAGCATCGGCGGAGAAGAAAAGAGTTGACGTTTCGAGTCCTCATGACCCTTCGACAGAACTTGATTTCGAGTCCAAGAAAGAGTTGAAATATAAGCTGGTTTAAGGTGTGTGTGTGGGGCGGAGAGAGAGAGAGAGAGAGAGGTGCTTGTGTAGACAAACAAGCAGTGATAGATACAGTCACTGAGAAAGGAGATATGGCTGTGAAAGCGGGTTTTAGTAAACACCTTGTCAAACACCTAACCTCAGTCTGTTCAAACACAGTAACTCACACTAACCTGAGTCTGTTCACACACAGTAACTCACTTTACCTCAATCTGTTCACACACAGTAACTCACTCTAACAGTCTATTCACACACAGTAACTGACACTAACCTCACTCTGTTCACACAAAGTAACTCAAACTAACCTCAGTCTGTTCACCACTGTAACTCACTCTAACCTCTGTCTGTTCACACACTGTAACTCACATTAACCTCACTTTGTTCACACAGTAACGCACACTAACCTCAGTCTGTTCACACAGTAACTCACACTAACCTCAGTCTGTTCACACACAGTAACTCACACTAACATCAGTCTGTTCACACACAGTAACTCACACTAACCTGAGTCTGTTCACGCACAGTAACTCACAGTAACCTCAGTCTGTTCACACACATTATCTCACACTATCCTCAGTCTGTTCACACAGTAACTCACACTAACCTCAGATATAAAGACAAAACAAAACTGCGGATGCTGGAAATCCAAAACAAAAACAGAATTACCTGGAAAAACTCAGCAGGTCTGGCAGCATCGGCGGAGAAGAAAAGAGTTGATGTTTCGAGTCCTCATGACCCTTCGACAGAACTTGATTTCGAGTCCAAGAAAGAGTTGAAATATAAGCTGGTTCAAGGTGTGTGTGTGGGGGGGGAGGGGGGGGCGGAGAGATAGAGAGAGAGAGAGGTGCTTGTGTAGACAAACAAGCAGTGATAGATACAGTCACTGAGAAAGGAGATATGGCTGTGAAAGCGGGTTTTAGTAAACACCTTGTCAAACACCTAACCTCAGTCTGTTCAAACACAGTAACTCACACTAACCTGAGTCTGTTCACACACAGTAACTCACTTAACCTCAATCTGTTCACACACAGTAACTCACACTAACCTCAGTCTGTTCACACACAGTATCTCACTTTACCTCAATCTATTCACACACAGTAACTGACACTAACCTCACTCTGTTCACACAAAGTAACTCAAACTAACCTCAGTCTATTCACACACAGTAACTCACTTTACCTCAATCTGTTCACACACACTAACTCACACTAACCTCAGTCTGTTCACACACAGTATCTCACTTTACCTCAATCTGTTCACACACAGTAACTCACTCTAACAGTCTATTCACACACAGTAACTGACACTAACCTCACTCTGTTCACACAAAGTAACTCAAACTAACCTCAGTCTGTTCACACACAGTAACTCACTCTAACCTCTGTCTGTTCACACACTGTAACTCACATTAACCTCACTTTGTTCACACAGTAACGCACACTAACCTCAGTCTGTTCATACAGTAACTCACACTAACCTGAGTCTGTTCACACACAGTAACGCACACTAACCTCAGGCTGTTCACACACAGTAACTCACACTAACCTCAGGCTGTTCACACACAGTAACTCACACTAACCTCAGTCTGTTCACAGAGTAACTCACACTAACCTCAGTCTGTTCACACACAGTAACTCACTCTACCTCAGTCTGTTCACACAGTAACTCACACTAACCTCAGTCTGTTCACACACAGTAACTCACACTAACCTCAGTCTGTTCACACAGTAACTCACACTAACCTCAGTCTGTTCACACAGTAACTCACACTAACCTCAGTCTATTCACACAAAGTAACTCACACTAACCTCAGTCTGTTCACACACAGTAACTCACTCTACCTCAGTCTGTTCACACAGTAACTCACACTAACCTCAGGCTGTTCACACACAGTAACTCACACTAACCTCAGTCTGTTCACACACAGTAACTCACTCTAACCTCAGTCTATTCACACACAGTAACTCACACTAACCTCAGTCTGTTCACACAGTAACTCACATTAACCTCGATCAGTTCACACACTGTAACTCACCTCAATCTTTTTAAACACAGTAACTCACACTAACCTGAGTCTGTTCACACACAGAAAGTCACACTAACCTCAGTCTGTTCACACACAGTAACTTACACTAACCTCAGTCTGTTCACACACAGTAACTCACACTAACCTCAGTCTATTCACACACAGTAACTCACACTAACCTCAGTCTGTTCACACAAAGTAACTCACACTAACCTCAGTCTGTTCACACACAGTAACTCACACTAATCTCAGTCTGTTCACACACAGTAACTCACTCTAACCTCAGTCTATTCACACACAGTAACTCACACTAACCTCAGTCTATTCACACAGTAACTCACTCTAACCTCAGGCTGTTCACACACAGTAACTCACACTAACCTCAGTCTGTTCACACACAGTAACTCACTCTAACCTCAGTCTATTCACACACAGTAACTCACACTAACCTCAGTCTGTTCACACAGTAACTCACACTAACCTCAGTCTGATCACACAGTAACTCACACTAACCTCAGTCTGTTCACACACAGTAACTCACACTAACCTCACTCTGTTCACACAGTAACTCACACTAACCTCAGTCTGTTCACACACAGTAACTCACACTAACCTGAGTCTGTTCACACACAGTAACTCACTTAACCTCAATCTGTTCACACACAGTAACTCACTTTACCTCAATCTGTTCACACACAGTAACTCACTCTAACCTCAGTCTATTCACACACAGTAACTCACACTAACCTCACTCTGTTCACACAAAGTAACTCAAACTAACCTCAGTCTGTTCACACACAGTAACTCACACTAACCTCAGTCTGTTCACACAGTAACTCACACTAACCTCAGTCTGTTCACACACAGTAACTCACACTAACCTCAGACTGTTCAGTGAGTAACTCACTCTAACCTCTGCCTGTTCACACACTGTAACTCACACTAACCTCACTTTGTTCACACAGTAACGCACACTAACCTGAGTCTGTTCACACACAGTAACTCACTTAACCTCAATCTGTTCACACACAGTAACGCACACTAACATCAGTCTGTTCACACACAGTAACTCACACTAACCTGAGTCTGTTCACACACAGTAACTCACTTAACCTCAATCTGTTCACACACAGTAACGCACACTCACCTCAGTCTGTTCACACACAGTAACTCACACTAACCTGAGTCTGTTCACGCACAGTAACTCACAGTAACCTCAGTCTGTTCACACACATTATCTCACACTATCCTCAGTCTGTTCACGCACAGTAACTCGCCCGAACCTCAGTTTGTTCACACAGTAACTCACATTATCCTCGATCTGTTCACACACTGTAACTCACGTCAATCTTTTTAAACACAATAACTGACACTAACCTCAGTCTGTTCACACAGTAACTCACACTAACCTCAGTCTGTTCACACACAGTAACTCACACTAACATCAGTCTGTTCACACACAGTAACTCACTCTAACCTCAGTCTATTCACACACAGTAACTCACACTAACCTCACTCTGTTCACACACAGTAACTCACACTAACCTGAGTCTGTTCACGCACAGTAACTCACAGTAACCTCAGTCTGTTCACACACATTATCTCACACTATCCTCAGTCTGTTCACACAGTAACTCACACTAACCTCAGATATAAAGACAAAACAAAACTGCGGATGCTGGAAATCCAAAACAAAAACAGAATTACCTGGAAAAACTCAGCAGGTCTGGCAGCATCGGCGGAGAAGAAAAGAGTTGACGTTTCGAGTCCTCATGACCCTTCGACAGAACTTGATTTCGAGTCCAAGAAAGAGTTGAAATATAAGCTGGTTTAAGGTGTGTGTGTGGGGCGGAGAGATAGAGAGAGAGAGAGGTGCTTGTGTAGACAAACAAGCAGTGATAGAGACAGTCACTGAGAAAGGAGATATGGCTGTGAAAGCGGGTTTTAGTAAACACCTTGTCAAACACCTAACCTCAGTCTGTTCAAACACAGTAACTCACACTAACCTGAGTCTGTTCGCACACAGTAACTCACTTAACCTCAATCTGTTCACACACAGTAACTCACACTAACCTCAGTCTGTTCACACACAGTATCTCACTTAACCTCAATCTGTTCACACACAGTAACTCACTCTAACAGTCTATTCACACACAGTAACTCACACTAACCTCACTCTGTTCACACAAAGTAACTCAAACTAACCTCTGTCTGTTCACACACTGTAACTCACATTAACCTCACTTTGTTCACACAGTAACGCACACTAACCTCAGTCTGTTCACACACAGTAACTCACACTAACATCAGTCTGTTCACACACAGTAACTCACACTAACCTGAGTCTGTTCACGCACAGTAACTCACACTAACCTCAGTCTGTTCACACACAGTAACTCACAGTAACCTCAGTCTGTTCACACACATTATCTCACACTATCCTCAGTCTGTTCACACAGTAACTCACACTAACCTCAGATATAAAGACAAAACAAAACTGCGGATGCTGGAAATCCAAAACAAAAACAGAATTACCTGGAAAAACTCAGCAGGTCTGGCAGCATCGGCGGAGAAGAAAAGAGTTGACGTTTCGAGTCCTCATGACCCTTCGACAGAACTTGATTTCGAGTCCAAGAAAGAGTTGAAATATAAGCTGGTTTAAGGTGTGTGTGTGGGGGGGGAGGGGGGGGGCGGAGAGAGAGAGAGAGAGAGAGGTGCTTGTGTAGACAAACAAGCAGTGATAGAGACAGTCACTGAGAAAGGAGATATGGCTGTGAAAGCGGGTTTTAGTAAACACCTTGTCAAACACCTAACCTCAGTCTGTTCAAACACAGTAACTCACACTAACCTGAGTCTGTTCACACACAGTAACTCACACTAACCTCAGTCTGTTCACACACAGTAACTCACTCTAACCTCAGTCTATTCACACACAGTATCTCACTTTACCTCAATCTGTTCACACACACTAACTCACACTAACCTCAGTCTGTTCACACACAGTATCTCACTTTACCTCAATCTATTCACACACAGTAACTGACACTAACCTCACTCTGTTCACACAAAGTAACTCAAACTAACCTCAGTCTATTCACACACAGTAACTCACTTTACCTCAATCTGTTCACACACACTAACTCACACTAACCTCAGTCTGTTCACACACAGTATCTCACTTTACCTCAATCTGTTCACACACAGTAACTCACTCTAACAGTCTATTCACACACAGTAACTGACACTAACCTCACTCTGTTCACACAAAGTAACTCAAACTAACCTCAGTCTGTTCACACACAGTAACTCACTCTAACCTCTGTCTGTTCACACACTGTAACTCACATTAACCTCACTTTGTTCACACAGTAACGCACACTAACCTCAGTCTGTTCATACAGTAACTCACACTAACCTGAGTCTGTTCACACACAGTAACGCACACTAACCTCAGGCTGTTCACACACAGTAACTCACACTAACCTCAGGCTGTTCACACACAGTAACTCACACTAACCTCAGTCTGTTCACAGAGTAACTCACACTAACCTCAGTCTGTTCACACACAGTAACTCACTCTACCTCAGTCTGTTCACACAGTAACTCACACTAACCTCAGTCTGTTCACACACAGTAACTCACACTAACCTCAGTCTGTTCACACAGTAACTCACACTAACCTCAGTCTGTTCACACAGTAACTCACACTAACCTCAGTCTATTCACACAAAGTAACTCACACTAACCTCTGTCTGTTCACACACAGTAACTCACTCTACCTCAGTCTGTTCACACAGTAACTCACACTAACCTCAGGCTGTTCACACACAGTAACTCACACTAACCTCAGTCTGTTCACACACAGTAACTCACTCTAACCTCAGGCTGTTCACACACAGTAACTCACACTAATCTCAGTCTGTTCACACACAGTAACTCACTCTAACCTCAGGCTGTTCACACACAGTAACTCACTCTAACCTCAGTCTATTCACACACAGTAACTCACACTAACCTCAGTCTGTTCACACAGTAACTCACACTAACCTCAGTCTGATCACACAGTAACTCACACTAACCTCAGTCTGTTCACACACAGTAACTCACACTAACCTCAGTCTGTTCACACACAGTAACTCACACTAACCTCACTCTGTTCACACAGTAACTCACACTAACCTCAGTCTGTTCACACACAGTAACTCACACTAACCTGAGTCTGTTCACACACAGTAACTCACTTAACCTCAATCTGTTCACACACAGTAACTCTCTTTACCTCAATCTGTTCACACACAGTAACTCACTCTAACCTCAGTCTATTCACACACAGTATCTCACACTAACCTCACTCTGTTCACACAAAGTAACTCAAACTAACCTCAGTCTGTTCACACACAGTAACTCACACTAACCTCAGTCTGTTCACACAGTAACTCACACTAACCTCAGTCTGTTCACACACAGTAACTCACACTAACCTCAGACTGTTCAGTGAGTAACTCACTCTAACCTCTGTCTGTTCACACACTGTAACTCACACTAACCTCACTTTGTTCACACAGTAACGCACACTAACCTGAGTCTGTTCACACACAGTAACTCACTTAACCTCAATCTGTTCACACACAGTAACGCACACTAACATCAGTCTGTTCACACACAGTAACTCACACTAACCTGAGTCTGTTCACACACAGTAACTCACTTAACCTCAATCTGTTCACACACAGTAACGCACACTCACCTCAGTCTGTTCACACACAGTAACTCACACTAACCTGAGTCTGTTCACGCACAGTAACTCACAGTAACCTCAGTCTGTTCACACACATTATCTCACACTATCCTCAGTCTGTTCACGCACAGTAACTCGCCCGAACCTCAGTTTGTTCACACAGTAACTCACATTATCCTCGATCTGTTCACACACTGTAACTCACCTCAATCTTTTTAAACACAATAACTGACACTAACCTCAGTCTGTTCACACAGTAACTCACACTAACCTCAGTCTGTTCACACACAGTAACTCACACTAACATCAGTCTGTTCACACACAGTAACTCACTCTAACCTCAGTCTATTCACACACAGTAACTCACACTAACCTCACTCTGTTCACACACAGTAACTCACACTAACCTGAGTCTGTTCACGCACAGTAACTCACAGTAACCTCAGTCTGTTCACACACATTATCTCACACTATCCTCAGTCTGTTCACACAGTAACTCACACTAACCTCAGATATAAAGACAAAACAAAACTGCGGATGCTGGAAATCCAAAACAAAAACAGAATTACCTGGAAAATCTCAGCAGGTCTGGCAGCATCGGCGGAGAAGAAAAGAGTTGACGTTTCGAGTCCTCATGACCCTTCGACAGAACTTGATTTCGAGTCCAAGAAAGAGTTGAAATATAAGCTGGTTTAAGGTGTGTGTGTGGGGCGGAGAGATAGAGAGAGAGAGAGGTGCTTGTGTAGACAAACAAGCAGTGATAGAGACAGTCACTGAGAAAGGAGATATGGCTGTGAAAGCGGGTTTTAGTAAACACCTTGTCAAACACCTAACCTCAGTCTGTTCAAACACAGTAACTCACACTAACCTGAGTCTGTTCACACACAGTAACTCACTTAACCTCAATCTGTTCACACACAGTAACTCACACTAACCTCAGTCTGTTCACACACAGTATCTCACTTAACCTCAATCTGTTCACACACAGTAACTCACACTAACCTCAGTCTGTTCACACACAGTATCTCACTTTACCTCAATCTGTTCACACACAGTAACTCACTCTAACCTCACTCTGTTCACACAGTAACTCACACTAACCTCAGTCTGTTCACACACAGTAATTCACACTAACCTCAGTCTGTTCACACACAGTAATTCACACTAACCTCACTGTTCACACACAGTAACTCACACTAACCTCAGTCTGTTCACACACAGTAATTCACACTAACCTCAGTCTGTTCACACACAGTAACTCACACTAACCTCAGTCTGTTCACACACAGTAACTCACACTAACCTCAGTCTGTTCACACACAGTAATTCACACTAACCTCAGTCTGTTCACACACAGTAACTCACACTAACCTCAGTCTGTTCACACACAGTAACTCACACTATCCTCAGTCTGTTCACACACAGTAATTCACACTAACCTCAGTCTGTTCACACACAGTAATTCACACTAACCTCAGTCTGTTCACACACAGTAACTCACATTAACCTCAGTCTGTTCACACACAGTAACTCACACTAACCTCAGTCTGTTCACACACAGTAATTCACACTAACCTCAGTCTGTTCACACACAGTAACTCACACTAACCTCAGTCTGTTCACACAGTAACTCACACTAACCTCACTCTGTTCACACACAGTAACTCACACTAACCTCAGTCTGTTCACACAGTAACTCACACTAACCTCACTCTGTTCATGCCCTCGAACTCTCTCACTCCTCGATATTTGCCTTTACGGTGATGGATTATTACAAATTGTACCTGCTACTTCTCCTTTTCTGGGCCTTATTTTTCACGGAGTTCTCTCTTAATGTGTTAATGTCATTGATGCAATATTTGATCTGATGATTCAGCGTCGTATTAACTTGCCTAATTGTGGTTAAATGTTGTCAGAGGATGTGGTCCTCAACTGCCGGATGTAGCAAGATGAGATCCACTCGCCAATCAGATAGTGAATTCTTTTACACCACACAATCACATGAGCTGTGTGGGCAGTTTGAAATTACACAATAAGAGCTATTTAACACTTCCATTATCATAACCCAAATATGTCACAGGACAAGCCACCCTCTCCATTTATTTGAATATGCGTCTTTCAATGTCTGTGTGAGTTTCTACCTGTGTAACTGTGTGTGTGTTTCTATCTGCGTGAGTGTGTGTGTGTTTCTATCTGTGTGAGTGTGTGTGTGTTTCTATCTGTGTGAGTGTGTGTGTGTGTTTCTATCTGTGTGTGAGTGTGTGTGTTTCTATCTGTGTGAGTGTGTGTGTTTCTATCTGCGTGAGTGTGTGTGTGTTTCTATCTGTGTGAGTGTGTGTGTGTGTTTCTATCTGTGTGAGTGTGTGTATGTTTCTATCTGTGTGAGTGTGTGTGTGTTTTAACTGTGTGTGTGTGTTTCTAACTGTGTGTGTGTGTGTTTCTATCAGTGTGAGTGTGTGTGTGTTTCTATCTCTGTGAGTGTGTGTGTGTTTCTATCAGTGTGAGTGAGTGTGTTTCTAACTGTGTGAGTGTGTGTTTCTATCAGTGTGAGTGTGTGTGTGTTTCTATCTGTGTGAGTGTGTGTGTGTTTCTATCAGTGTGAGTGAGTGTGTTTCTATCTGTGTGAGTGTGTGTTTCTCTCTGTGTGATTGTGTGTGTGTTTCTATCTGTGTGATTGTGTGTGTGTTTCTATCTGTGTGTGTGTGTGTGTGTGTGTGTTTCTATCTGTGCGAGTGAGTGTGTGTGTTTCTATCTGTGTGAGTGAGTGTGTGTGTTTCTATCTGTGTGTGTGTGTGTGTTTCTATCTGTGTGAGTGTGTGTGTGTTTCTATCTGTGTGTGTGTGTGTGTGTTTCTATCTGTGTGTGTGTGTGTGTGTGTGTGTGTTTCTATCTGCGAGTGAGTGTGTGTGTTTCTATCTGTGTGAGTGAGTGTGTGTGTTTCTATCTGTGTGTGTGTGTGTGTTTCTATCTGTGTGAGTGTGTGTGTGTTTCTATCTGTGTGAGTGTGTGTGTGTTTCTATCTGTGTGTGTGTGTGTGTTTCTATCTGTGTGAGTGTGTGTGTTTCTATCTGTGTGTGTGTGTGTGTGTGTGTGTGTGTGTGTTTCTATCTGTGTGAGTGTGTGTGTGTTTCTATCTGTGTGAGTGTGTGTGTGTTTCTATCTGTGTGAGAGATGGTGTGTTTCTATCTGTGTGTGTGTGTGTGTGTGTGTGTGTTTCTATCTGTGTGTGTGTGTTTCTATCTGTGCGTGTGTGTGTGTGTTTCTATCTGAGAGAGTGTGTGTGTGTTTCTATCTGTGTGAGTGTGTGTGTGTTTCTATCTGTGTGTGTGTGTGTGTTTCTATCTGTGTGTGAGTGTGTGTGTTTCTATCTGTGTGTGTGTGTGTGTGTGTTTCTATCTGTGTGAGTGTGTGTGTGTTTCTATCTGTGTGAGTGTGTGTGTTTCTATCTGTGTGAGTGTGTGTGTGTTTCTATCTGTGTGAGTGTGTGTGTGTGTTTCTAACTGTGTGAGAGATGGTGTGTTTCTATCTGTGTGTGTGTGTGTGTGTTTCCATCTGTGTGAGAGTGTGTGTGTTTCTATCTGTGTGAGTGAGTGTGTGTGTTTCTATCTGTGTGAGAGATGGTGTGTTTCTATCTGTGTGAGTGTGTGTGTGTTTCTATGTGTGTGTGAGTGTGTGTGTTTCTATCTGTGTGTGTGTGTGTGTTTCTATCTGTGTGAGAGATGATGTGTTTCTATCTGTGTGTGTGTGTGTGTTTCTATTTGTTTGTGTGTGTGTGTGTTTCTATCTGTGTGTGTGTGTGTGTGTTTCTATCTGTGTGAGTGTGTGTGTGTTTCTATCTGTGTGAGTGCGTGTGATTCTATGTGTGTGTGTGTGTGTGTGTTTCTATCTGTGTGTGAGTGTGTGTGTGTTTCTATCTGTGTGTGTGTGTGTGTGTGTTTCTATCTGTGTGTGTGTGTGTGTGTTTCTATCTGTGTGAGTGTGTGTGCGTTTCTATCGATGTGAGTGAGTGTGTGTGTTTCTATCTGTGTGAGTGAGTGTGTGTGTTTCTATCTGTGTGTGTGTGTGTGTGTTTCAATCTGTGTGAGTGTGTGTGCGTTTCTATCGATGTGAGTGAGTGTGTGTGTTTCTATCTGTGTGAGTGAGTGTGTGTTTCTATCTGTGTGTGTGTGTGTGTGTTTCTATCTGTGTGAGTGAGTGTGTGTTTCTATCTGTGTGTGTGTGAGTGTTTCTATCTGTGTGAGTGAGTGTGTGTTTCTATCTGTGTGTGTGTGTGTGTGTTTCTATCTGTGTGAGTGTGTGTGCGTTTCTATCGATGTGAGTGAGTGTGTGTGTTTCTATCTGTGTGAGTGAGTGTGTGTTTCTATCTGTGTGTGTGTGTGTGTGTGTTTCTATCTGTGTGAGTGAGTGTGTGTTTCTATCTGTGTGTGTGTGTGAGTGTTTCTATCTGTGTGAGTGTGTGTGCGTTTCTATCGATGTGAGTGAGTGTGTGTGTTTCTGTGTGAGTGAGTGTGTGTTTCTATCTGTGTGTGTGTGTGTGTTTCTATCTGTGTGAGTGAGTGTATGTTTCTATCTGTGTGTGTGTGTGTGTTTCTATCTGTGTGAGTGTGAGTGCGTTTCTATCGATGTGAGTGAGTGTGTGTGTTTCTATCTGTGTGAGTGTGTGTGTTTCTATCTGTGTGAGTGTGTGTGCGATTCTATCGGTGTGAGTGAGTGTGTGTTTCTATCTGTGTGAGAGTGTGTGTTTCTATCTGTGTGTGTGTGTGTGTTTCTATCTGTGTGAGTGAGTGTGTGTTTCTATCTGTGTGAGAGTGTGTGTTTCTATCTGTGTGTGTGTGAGGGTTTCTATCTGTGTGAGTGAGTGTGTGTGTGTTTCTATCTGTATGTGTGTGTGTGTGTTTCTATCTGTGTGTGTGTGTGTGTGTGTTTCTATCTGTGTGTGTGTGTGTGTTTCTATCTGTGTGAGTGTGTGTGCGTTTCTATCGATGTGAGTGAGTGTGTGTGTTTCTATCTGTGTGAGTGAGTGTGTGTTTCTATCTGTGTGTGTGTGTGTTTCTATCTGTGTGAGTGAGTGTGTGTTTCTATCTGTGTGTGTGTGTGTGTGTTTCTATCGATGTGAGTGAGTGTGTGTTTCTATCTGTGTGAGAGTGTGTGTGTTTCTATCTGTGTGTGTGTGTGTGTTTCTATCTGTGTGAGTGTGTGTGCGTTTCTATCGATGTGAGTGAGTGTGTGTTTCTATCTGTGTGAGTGAGTGTGTGTTTCTATCTGTGTGTGTGTGTGTGTTTCTATCTGTGTGAGTGAGTGTGTGTTTCTATCTGTGTGTGTGTGTGTGTGTGTGTGTGTGTGTGTGTGTTTCTATCTGTGTGAGTGAGTGTGTGTTTCTATCTGTGTGTGTGTGTGTGTGTGTTTCTATCTGTGTGAGTGAGTGTATGTTTCTATCTGTGTGTGTGTGTGTGTTTCTATCTGTGTGAGTGTGTGTGCGTTTCTATCGATGTGAGTGAGTGTGTGTGTTTCTATCTGTGTGAGTGAGTGTGTGTTTCTATTTGTGTGAGTGTGTGTGTTTCTATCTGTGTGAGTGTGTGTGCGATTCTATCGGTGTGAGTGAGTGTGTGTGTTTCTATCTGTGTGAGTGAGTGTGTGTTTCTATCTGTGTGAGAGTGTGTGTTTCTATCTGTGTGTGTGTGAGGGTTTCTATCTGTGTGAGTGAGTGTGTGTGTGTTTCTATCTGTGTGAGTGTGTGTGTGTTTCTAACTATGTGAGAGTGTGTGTGTTTCTATCTGTGTGAGTGTGTGTGTTTCTATCTGTGTGAGTGTGTGTGTGTTTCTATCTGTGTGTGTGAGGGTTTCTATCTATGTGAGTGAGTGTGTGTGTGTTTCTATCTGTGTCAGTGTGTGTGTGTTTCTATCTGCGTGAGAGTGTGTGTGTTTCTATCTGTGTGAGTGTGTGTGTTTCTATCTGTGTGTGTGTGTTTGTGTTTCTATCTGTGTGAGTGTGTGTGTGTGTGTTTCTATCTGTGTGAGTGTGTGTGTTTCTATCTTTGTGTGTGTGTGTGTGTGTTTCTATCTATGTGAGTGAGTGTGTTTCTATCTGTGTGAGAGTGTGTGTGTTTCTATCTGTGTGTGTGTGTGTGTTTCTATCTGTGTGTGTGTGTGTTTTTCTACCTGTGTGAGTGTGTGTGTTTCTATCTGTCTGCGTGTGTGTCTATTTCTATCTGTGTGAGTGTGTCTGTTTGTATCTGTGTGAGTGTGTTTGTGGTTCTATATGTGTGAGTATGTGTGTGGTTCTATCTGTGTGTGTGTGTCTGTTTCTATCTGTGTGAGTGTGTGCGTTTCTATCTGTGTGAGTGTGTGTGTTTCTATCTGTGTGAGTGTGTTTGTGGTTCTATCTGTGTGAGTATGTGTGTGGTTCTATCTGTGTGAGTGTGTGTGTTTCTATCTGTGTGAGTGTTTGTGTGTTTCTTTCTGTGTGAGTGTGTGTGTTTCTATCTGTGTGTGTGTGTGTGTGTTTCTATCTGTGTGAGTGTTTGTGTGTTTCTATCTGTGTGTGTGTATGTGTTTCTATCTGTGTGTGTGTATGTGTTTCTATCTGTGTGAGTGTTTGTGTGTTTCTATCTGTGCGAGTGTGTGTGTGTTTCTATCTGTGTGAGTGTGTGTGTGTTTCTATCTGTGTGAGTGTGTGTGTGTGTGTGTCTATTTCTATCTGTGTGAGTGTGTGTGTTTCTATCTTTGTGAGTGTGTGTGTGTTTCTATCTGTGTGAGTGTGTGTGTGTTTCTATCTGTGTGTGTGTGTGTGCGTGTGTGTTTCTATCTGTCTGCGTGTGTGTCTATTTCTATCTGTGTGAGTGTGTCTGTTTGTATCTGTGTGAGTGTGTTTGTGGTTCTATATGTGTGAGTATGTGTGTGGTTCTATCTGTGTGTGTGTGTCTGTTTCTATCTGTGTGAGTGTGTGCGTTTCTATCTGTGTGAGTGTGTGTGTTTCTATCTGTGTGAGTGTGTTTGTGGTTCTATCTGTGTGAGTATGTGTGTGGTTCTATCTGTGTGAGTGTGTGTGTTTCTATCTGTGTGAGTGTTTGTGTGTTTCTTTCTGTGTGAGTGTGTGTGTTTCTATCTGTGTGTGTGTGTGTGTGTGTGTGTTTCTATCTGTGTGAGTGTTTGTGTGTTTCTATCTGTGTGTGTGTATGTGTTTCTATCTGTGTGTGTGTATGTGTTTCTATCTGTGTGAGTGTTTGTGTGTTTCTATCTGTGCGAGTGTGTGTGTGTTTCTATCTGTGTGAGTGTGTGTGTGTTTCTATCTGTGTGAGTGTGTGTGTGTGTGTGTCTATTTCTATCTGTGTGAGTGTGTGTGTTTCTATCTTTGTGAGTGTGTGTGTGTTTCTATCTGTGTGAGTGTGTGTGTGTGTTTCTATCTGTGTGAGTGTGTGTGTGTTTCTATCTGTGTGTGTGTGTGTGTGTGTGTTTCTATCTGTCTGTGTGTGTGTTTCTATCTGTGTGAGTGTGTGTGTGTTTCTATCTGTGTGAGTGTGTGTGTGTTTCTATCTGTGTGGGTGTGTGTGTGTCTGTTTCTATCTGTGTGAGTGTGTGTGTTTCTATCTTTGTGAGTGTGTGTGTGTTTCTATCTGTGTGAGTGTGTGTGTGTTTCTATCTGTGTGTGTGTGTGTGTGTGTGTGTTTCTATCTGTGTGAGTGTGTGTGTGTTTCTATCTGTGTGTGTGTGTGTGTGTGTGTGTGTGTTTCTATCTGTGTGTGTGTGTGTTTCTATCTGTGTGTGTGTGTGTGTGTTTCTATCTGTGTGAGAGTTTGTGTGTTTCTATCTGTGTGTGTGTGTGTGTGTTTCTATCTGTGTGAGTGTGTGTGTGTTTCTATCTGTGTGTGTGTGTGTGTGTGTGTTTCTATCTGTGTGAGAGTGTGTGTGTTTCTATCTGTGTGAGTGAGTGTGTGTTTCTATCTGTGTGTGTGTGTGTGTGTGTTTCTATCTGTGTGAGTCTGTGTGTGTTTCTATCTGTGTGACTGTGTGTGTGTTTCTTTCTGTGTGAGTGTCTGTGTTTCTACCTGTGTGAGTGAGTGTGTGTGTTTCTATCTGTTTGAGTGTGTGTGTGTTTCTATCTGTGTGAGTGTGTGTGTTTCCACCTGTGTGAGTGTGTGTGTTTCTATCTGTGTGAGTTTGTGTGTTTCTATCAGTGTGTGTGTGTGTTTCTATCTGTGTGAGTGTGTGTGTGTTTCTATCTGTGTGAGTGTGTGTGTTTCTATCTGTGTAAGTGTGTCTTTGTTTCTATCAGTGTGAGCGTGTGTGTGTTTCTTCCTGTGTGTGTGTGTGTGTTTCTATCTGTGTGAGTGTGTGTGTTTCTATCTGTGTGAGTGAGTGTGTGTGTTTCTACCTGTGTGAGTGTGTGTGTTTCTATCTGTGTGAGTGTGTGTCTGTTTCTATCCGTGTGAGTGTGTGTGTGTTTCTATCTGTGTGAGTGTGTGTGTTTCTATCTGTGTGAGTGTGTGTGTGTTTCTATCTGTGTGAGTGTGTGTGTTTCTATCTGTGTGAGTGTGTGTGTGTTTCTATCTGTGTGAGTGTGTGTGTTTCTATCTGTGTGTGTGTGTGTGTTTCTATCTGTGTGAGTGTGTGTGTTTCTATCTGTGTGAGTGAGTGTGTGTGTTTCTACCTGTGTGAGTGTGTGTGTGTGTTTCTATCTGTGTGAGTGTGTGTGTTTCTATCTGTGTGTGTGTGTGTGTTTCTATCTGTGTGAGTGTGTGTGTTTCTATCTGTGTGAGTGTGTGTGTTTCTATCTGTGTGAGTGTGTGTGTGTTTCTATCCGTGTGAGTGTGTGTGTTTCTATCTGTGTGAGTGTGTGTGTTTCTATCTGTGTGAGTGTGTGTCTGTTTCTATCCGTGTGAGTGTGTGTGTTTCTATCTCTGTGAGTGTGTGTGTTTCTATCTGTGTGAGTGTGTGTGTTTCTATCTGTGTAAGTGTGTCTGTGTTTCTATCTGTGTGAGTGTGTGTGTGTTTCTATCTGTGTGAGTGTGTGTGTTTCTATCTGTGTAAGTGTGTCTGTGTTTCTATCAGTGTGTGTGTGTGTGTGTTTCTATCTGTGTGAGTGTGTGTGTGTTTCTATCTGTGTGAGTGTGTGTGTTTCTATCTGTGTGAGTGTGTGTGTGTTTCTATCTGTGTCTGTATGTGTGTGTTTCTATCGTTATGTGTGTGTGTGTGTTTCTATTTGTGTGTGTGTGTGTGTGTTTCTATCTGTCTGTGTATGTGTGTGTTTCTATCTGTATGTGTGTGTGTGTGTTTCTATCTGTGTGTGTGTGTGTGTTTCTATCTGTATGTGTGTGTGTGTGTTTCTATCTGTGTGTGTGTGTGTGTGTGTGTTTCTATCTGTATGTGTGTGTGTGTGTGTGTGTGTTTCTCTCTGTGTGAGTGTGTGTATGTTTTTATCTGTGTGAGTGTCTGTGTGTTTCTATCTGTGTGAGTGTGTGTGTGTTTCTATCTGTGTGAGTGTGTGTGTGTTTCTATCTGTGTTTGTGTGTGTGTTTCTATCTGTGTGAATGTGTGTGTTTCTATCTGTGTGAGTGTGTGTGTTTCTATCTGTGTGATTGTGTGTGTGTTTCTATCTGTGTGTGTGTGTTTCTATCAGTGTGTGTGTGTGTGTGTTTCTATCTGTGTGTGTGTGTGTGTGTGTGTTTCTATCTGTGTGAGTGTGTGTGTGTTTCTATCTGTGTGTGTGTGTGTTTCTATCTGTGTGAGTGTGTGTGTTTCTATCTGTATGAGAGTGTGTGTGTTTCTATCTGTGTAAGTATGTGTGTGTTTCTCTCTGTGTGAGTTTGTGTGTTTCTATCTGTGTGAGTGTGTGAGTGTGTTTCTATCTGTGTGAGTGTGTGTGTTTCTATCTTTGTGAGTGTGTGTGTTTCTATCTGTGTGTGAGTGTGTGTGTTTCTATCCGTGTGAGTGTGTGTGTTTCTATCTGTGTGAGTGTGTGTGTTTCTATCTGTGTGAGTGTGTGTCTGTTTCTATCCGTGTGAGTGTGTGTGTTTCTATCTGTTTGAGTGTGTGTGTTTCTATCTGTGTGAGTGTCTGTGTTTCTATCTGTGTAAGTGTGTCTGTGTTTCTATCAGTGTGTGTGTGTGTGTGTGTTTCTATCTGTGTGAGTGTGTGTGTGTTTCTATCTGTGTGAGTGTGTGTGTTTCTATCTGTGTGAGTGTGTGTGTGTTTCTATCTGTGTCTGTATGTGTGTGTTTCTATCGTTATGTGTGTGTGTGTTTCTATTTGTGTGTGTGTGTGTGTGTTTCTATCTGTATGTGTGTGTGTGTGTTTCTATCTGTGTGTGTGTGTGTGTTTCTATCTGTATGTGTGTGTGTGTGTTTCTATCTGTGTGTGTGTGTGTGTGTGTGTTTCTCTCTGTGTGAGTCTGTGTATGTTTTTATTTGTGTGAGTGTGTGTGTGTTTCTATCTGTGTGAGTGTGTGTGTGCTTCTATCTGTGTGAGTGTGTGTGTTTCTATCTGTGTGAGTGTGTGTGTGTTTCTATCTGTGTTTGTGTGTGTGTTTCTATCTGTGTGAGTGTGTGTGTTTCTATCTGTGTGAGTGTGTGTGTTTCTATCTGTGTGATTGTGTGTGTGTTTCTATCTGTGTGTGTGTGTGTGTGTTTCTATCAGTGTGTGTGTGTGTTTCTATCTGTGTGTGTGTGTGTGTTTCTATCTGTGTGAGTGTGTGTGTTTCTATCTGTGTGAGAGTGTGTGTGTTTCTATCTGTGTAAGTATGTGTGTGTTTCTATCTGTATGAGAGTGTGTGTGTTTCTATCTGTGTAAGTATGTGTGTGTTTCTATCTGTGTGAGTGTGTGTGTGTTTCTATCTGTGTGAGTTTGTGTGTTTCTATCTGTGTGAGTGTGTGAGTGTGTTTCTATCTGTGTGAGTGTGTGTGTTTCTATCTGTATGAGAGTGTGTGTGTTTCTATCTGTGTAAGTATGTGTGTGTTTCTATCTGTGTGAGTGTGTGTGTGTTTCTATCTGTGTGAGTTTGTGTGTTTCTATCTGTGTGAGTGTGTGAGTGTGTTTCTATCTGTGTGAGTGTGTGTGTTTCTATCTTTGTGAGTGTGTGTGTGTTTCTATCTGTGTGAGTGTGTTTCTGTCTGTGTGAGTGTGTGTATTTCTATCTGTGTGAGTGTGTGTGTGTGTTTCTATCTGTGTGAGTGTGTGTGTGTTTCTATCTGTGTGAATTTGTTTCTATCTGTGTGTGTGTGTGTGTTTCTATCAGTGTGAGTGTGTGTGTTTCTATCTGTGTGAGTGTGTGTGTTTCTATCTGTGTGAGTGTGTGTGTTTCTATCTGTGTGAGTGTGTGTGTTTCTATCTGTGTGAGTGTGTGTGTTTCTATCTGTGTGAGTGTGTTTCTATCTGTGTGAGTGTGTATGTTTCTATCTGTGTGTGTGTGTGTGTGTGTGTGTGTGTGTGTTTCTATCTATGTGAGTGAGTGTGTTTCTATCTGTGTGAGAGTGTGTGTGTTTCTATCTGTGTGTGTGTGTGTGTTTCTATCTGTGTGTGTGTGTGTTTTTCTACCTGTGTGAGTGTGTGTGTTTCTATCTGTCTGCGTGTGTGTCTATTTCTATCTGTGTGAGTGTGTCTGTTTGTATCTGTGTGAGTGTGTTTGTGGTTCTATATGTGTGAGTATGTGTGTGGTTCTATCTGTGTGTGTGTGTCTGTTTCTATCTGTGTGAGTGTGTGCGTTTCTATCTGTGTGAGTGTGTGTGTTTCTATCTGTGTGAGTGTGTTTGTGGTTCTATCTGTGTGAGTATGTGTGTGGTTCTATCTGTGTGAGTGTGTGTGTTTCTATCTGTGTGAGTGTTTGTGTGTTTCTTTCTGTGTGAGTGTGTGTGTTTCTATCTGTGTGTGTGTGTGTGTGTTTCTATCTGTGTGAGTGTTTGTGTGTTTCTATCTGTGTGTGTGTATGTGTTTCTATCTGTGTGTGTGTATGTGTTTCTATCTGTGTGAGTGTTTGTGTGTTTCTATCTGTGCGAGTGTGTGTGTGTTTCTATCTGTGTGAGTGTGTGTGTGTTTCTATCTGTGTGAGTGTGTGTGTGTGTGTGTCTATTTCTATCTGTGTGAGTGTGTGTGTTTCTATCTTTGTGAGTGTGTGTGTGTTTCTATCTGTGTGAGTGTGTGTGTGTTTCTATCTGTGTGTGTGTGTGTGTGTGTGTGTTTCTATCTGTCTGCGTGTGTGTCTATTTCTATCTGTGTGAGTGTGTCTGTTTGTATCTGTGTGAGTGTGTTTGTGGTTCTATATGTGTGAGTATGTGTGTGGTTCTATCTGTGTGTGTGTGTCTGTTTCTATCTGTGTGAGTGTGTGCGTTTCTATCTGTGTGAGTGTGTGTGTTTCTATCTGTGTGAGTGTGTTTGTGGTTCTATCTGTGTGAGTATGTGTGTGGTTCTATCTGTGTGAGTGTGTGTGTTTCTATCTGTGTGAGTGTTTGTGTGTTTCTTTCTGTGTGAGTGTGTGTGTTTCTATCTGTGTGTGTGTGTGTGTGTGTGTGTTTCTATCTGTGTGAGTGTTTGTGTGTTTCTATCTGTGTGTGTGTATGTGTTTCTATCTGTGTGTGTGTATGTGTTTCTATCTGTGTGAGTGTTTGTGTGTTTCTATCTGTGCGAGTGTGTGTGTGTTTCTATCTGTGTGAGTGTGTGTGTGTTTCTATCTGTGTGAGTGTGTGTGTGTGTGTGTCTATTTCTATCTGTGTGAGTGTGTGTGTTTCTATCTTTGTGAGTGTGTGTGTGTTTCTATCTGTGTGAGTGTGTGTGTGTGTTTCTATCTGTGTGAGTGTGTGTGTGTTTCTATCTGTGTGTGTGTGTGTGTGTGTGTTTCTATCTGTCTGTGTGTGTGTTTCTATCTGTGTGAGTGTGTGTGTGTTTCTATCTGTGTGAGTGTGTGTGTGTTTCTATCTGTGTGGGTGTGTGTGTGTCTGTTTCTATCTGTGTGAGTGTGTGTGTTTCTATCTTTGTGAGTGTGTGTGTGTTTCTATCTGTGTGAGTGTGTGTGTGTTTCTATCTGTGTGTGTGTGTGTGTGTGTGTGTTTCTATCTGTGTGAGTGTGTGTGTGTTTCTATCTGTGTGTGTGTGTGTGTGTGTGTGTGTTTCTATCTGTGTGTGTGTGTGTTTCTATCTGTGTGTGTGTGTGTGTGTTTCTATCTGTGTGAGAGTTTGTGTGTTTCTATCTGTGTGTGTGTGTGTGTGTTTCTATCTGTGTGAGTGTGTGTGTGTTTCTATCTGTGTGTGTGTGTGTGTGTGTGTTTCTATCTGTGTGAGAGTGTGTGTGTTTCTATCTGTGTGAGTGAGTGTGTGTTTCTATCTGTGTGTGTGTGTGTGTGTGTTTCTATCTGTGTGAGTCTGTGTGTGTTTCTATCTGTGTGACTGTGTGTGTGTTTCTTTCTGTGTGAGTGTCTGTGTTTCTACCTGTGTGAGTGAGTGTGTGTGTTTCTATCTGTTTGAGTGTGTGTGTGTTTCTATCTGTGTGAGTGTGTGTGTTTCCACCTGTGTGAGTGTGTGTGTTTCTATCTGTGTGAGTTTGTGTGTTTCTATCAGTGTGTGTGTGTGTTTCTATCTGTGTGAGTGTGTGTGTGTTTCTATCTGTGTGAGTGTGTGTGTTTCTATCTGTGTAAGTGTGTCTTTGTTTCTATCAGTGTGAGCGTGTGTGTGTTTCTTCCTGTGTGTGTGTGTGTGTTTCTATCTGTGTGAGTGTGTGTGTTTCTATCTGTGTGAGTGAGTGTGTGTGTTTCTACCTGTGTGAGTGTGTGTGTTTCTATCTGTGTGAGTGTGTGTCTGTTTCTATCCGTGTGAGTGTGTGTGTGTTTCTATCTGTGTGAGTGTGTGTGTTTCTATCTGTGTGAGTGTGTGTGTGTTTCTATCTGTGTGAGTGTGTGTGTTTCTATCTGTGTGAGTGTGTGTGTGTTTCTATCTGTGTGAGTGTGTGTGTTTCTATCTGTGTGTGTGTGTGTGTTTCTATCTGTGTGAGTGTGTGTGTTTCTATCTGTGTGAGTGAGTGTGTGTGTTTCTACCTGTGTGAGTGTGTGTGTGTGTTTCTATCTGTGTGAGTGTGTGTGTTTCTATCTGTGTGTGTGTGTGTGTTTCTATCTGTGTGAGTGTGTGTGTTTCTATCTGTGTGAGTGTGTGTGTTTCTATCTGTGTGAGTGTGTGTGTGTTTCTATCCGTGTGAGTGTGTGTGTTTCTATCTGTGTGAGTGTGTGTGTTTCTATCTGTGTGAGTGTGTGTCTGTTTCTATCCGTGTGAGTGTGTGTGTTTCTATCTCTGTGAGTGTGTGTGTTTCTATCTGTGTGAGTGTGTGTGTTTCTATCTGTGTAAGTGTGTCTGTGTTTCTATCTGTGTGAGTGTGTGTGTGTTTCTATCTGTGTGAGTGTGTGTGTTTCTATCTGTGTAAGTGTGTCTGTGTTTCTATCAGTGTGTGTGTGTGTGTGTTTCTATCTGTGTGAGTGTGTGTGTGTTTCTATCTGTGTGAGTGTGTGTGTTTCTATCTGTGTGAGTGTGTGTGTGTTTCTATCTGTGTCTGTATGTGTGTGTTTCTATCGTTATGTGTGTGTGTGTGTTTCTATTTGTGTGTGTGTGTGTGTGTTTCTATCTGTCTGTGTATGTGTGTGTTTCTATCTGTATGTGTGTGTGTGTGTTTCTATCTGTGTGTGTGTGTGTGTTTCTATCTGTATGTGTGTGTGTGTGTTTCTATCTGTGTGTGTGTGTGTGTGTGTGTTTCTATCTGTATGTGTGTGTGTGTGTGTGTGTGTTTCTCTCTGTGTGAGTGTGTGTATGTTTTTATCTGTGTGAGTGTCTGTGTGTTTCTATCTGTGTGAGTGTGTGTGTGTTTCTATCTGTGTGAGTGTGTGTGTGTTTCTATCTGTGTTTGTGTGTGTGTTTCTATCTGTGTGAATGTGTGTGTTTCTATCTGTGTGAGTGTGTGTGTTTCTATCTGTGTGATTGTGTGTGTGTTTCTATCTGTGTGTGTGTGTTTCTATCAGTGTGTGTGTGTGTGTGTTTCTATCTGTGTGTGTGTGTGTGTGTGTGTTTCTATCTGTGTGAGTGTGTGTGTGTTTCTATCTGTGTGTGTGTGTGTTTCTATCTGTGTGAGTGTGTGTGTTTCTATCTGTATGAGAGTGTGTGTGTTTCTATCTGTGTAAGTATGTGTGTGTTTCTCTCTGTGTGAGTTTGTGTGTTTCTATCTGTGTGAGTGTGTGAGTGTGTTTCTATCTGTGTGAGTGTGTGTGTTTCTATCTTTGTGAGTGTGTGTGTTTCTATCTGTGTGTGAGTGTGTGTGTTTCTATCCGTGTGAGTGTGTGTGTTTCTATCTGTGTGAGTGTGTGTGTTTCTATCTGTGTGAGTGTGTGTCTGTTTCTATCCGTGTGAGTGTGTGTGTTTCTATCTGTTTGAGTGTGTGTGTTTCTATCTGTGTGAGTGTCTGTGTTTCTATCTGTGTAAGTGTGTCTGTGTTTCTATCAGTGTGTGTGTGTGTGTGTGTTTCTATCTGTGTGAGTGTGTGTGTGTTTCTATCTGTGTGAGTGTGTGTGTTTCTATCTGTGTGAGTGTGTGTGTGTTTCTATCTGTGTCTGTATGTGTGTGTTTCTATCGTTATGTGTGTGTGTGTTTCTATTTGTGTGTGTGTGTGTGTGTTTCTATCTGTATGTGTGTGTGTGTGTTTCTATCTGTGTGTGTGTGTGTGTTTCTATCTGTATGTGTGTGTGTGTGTTTCTATCTGTGTGTGTGTGTGTGTGTGTGTTTCTCTCTGTGTGAGTCTGTGTATGTTTTTATTTGTGTGAGTGTGTGTGTGTTTCTATCTGTGTGAGTGTGTGTGTGCTTCTATCTGTGTGAGTGTGTGTGTTTCTATCTGTGTGAGTGTGTGTGTGTTTCTATCTGTGTTTGTGTGTGTGTTTCTATCTGTGTGAGTGTGTGTGTTTCTATCTGTGTGAGTGTGTGTGTTTCTATCTGTGTGATTGTGTGTGTGTTTCTATCTGTGTGTGTGTGTGTGTGTTTCTATCAGTGTGTGTGTGTGTTTCTATCTGTGTGTGTGTGTGTGTTTCTATCTGTGTGAGTGTGTGTGTTTCTATCTGTGTGAGAGTGTGTGTGTTTCTATCTGTGTAAGTATGTGTGTGTTTCTATCTGTATGAGAGTGTGTGTGTTTCTATCTGTGTAAGTATGTGTGTGTTTCTATCTGTGTGAGTGTGTGTGTGTTTCTATCTGTGTGAGTTTGTGTGTTTCTATCTGTGTGAGTGTGTGAGTGTGTTTCTATCTGTGTGAGTGTGTGTGTTTCTATCTGTATGAGAGTGTGTGTGTTTCTATCTGTGTAAGTATGTGTGTGTTTCTATCTGTGTGAGTGTGTGTGTGTTTCTATCTGTGTGAGTTTGTGTGTTTCTATCTGTGTGAGTGTGTGAGTGTGTTTCTATCTGTGTGAGTGTGTGTGTTTCTATCTTTGTGAGTGTGTGTGTGTTTCTATCTGTGTGAGTGTGTTTCTGTCTGTGTGAGTGTGTGTATTTCTATCTGTGTGAGTGTGTGTGTGTGTGTTTCTATCTGTGTGAGTGTGTGTGTGTTTCTATCTGTGTGAATTTGTTTCTATCTGTGTGTGTGTGTGTGTTTCTATCAGTGTGAGTGTGTTTCTATCTGTGTGAGTGTGTGTGTTTCTATCTGTGTGAGTGTGTGTGTTTCTATCTGTGTGAGTGTGTTTCTATCTGTGTGAGTGTGTATGTTTCTATCTGTGTGTGTGTGTGTGTGTGTGTGTGTGTGTGTTTCTATCTGTGTGTGTGTGTGTGTGTGTTTCTATCTGTGTGTGTGTGTGTGTGTGTTTCTATCTTTGTGAGTGTGTGTGTGTTTCTATCTGTATGAGAGTTGTGTGTGTGTTTCTATCTGTATGAGAGTGTGTCTGTTTGTATTACTGTGAGTGTGGGTGACGGTGACGGTTGGATTGGGTGAGGGTGTGTTGGAGTTGGTTAGTGTGAGTTTTGGAATGCGTGAGGGTTGTAGTAGGTGGGGGTGAGTTGGAGTGTGTGAGGGTGAGAGTTGGAGTTGGTGAGAGTGAGTTGGAGTGGCTGAGGGTGAGGGTTGGACTGGGTGAGGGTGAGAGTTGGTGTTGGGGAGGGTGAGTTGGAGTGGGTGAGGGTGAGGGTTGGAGTTGGTGAGGGTGACGGTCAGTTTGTGTGAGGGTGGGATTGGGAGTGGTTGAGGGTGAGGGTCGTAGTGGGCGAGGGTGAGGGTTGGAATGGGCGAGAGTGAGGGTCGGAGTGGGCGAGGGTGAGGGTCAGAGTGGGTGAGGGTGAGGGTCAGAGTGGGTGCGGGTGAGGGTCAGAGTGGGTGAGGGTGAGGGTTGAGGTGGGCAAGGGTGAGGGTCGGAGTGGGTGAGTATCAGAGAGGGTGAGGGTATGGGTCGGAAAGGGTGAGGGTGAGGGTTGGTGTGGGCGAGGGTCGGAGTGGGCGAGGGTGAGGGTCGGTGTGGGTGAGGTTGAGGGTCGGAGTGGGCGAGGGTCAGGTTCGGAGTAGGCGAGGGTGAGGGTCGGTGTGGGTGAGGGTGAGGGTCGGTGTGGGCGAGGGTGAGTGTCGGAGTGGGTGAGGTTGAGGGTCGGAGTGGGCGAGGGTGAGGTTCGGATTAGGCGAGGGTGAGGGTCGGTGTGGGTGAGGGTGAGTGTTGGAGTGGGAGAGGGTGAGGGTCGGAGTGGGTGAGGGTCAGAGTGGGTGAGTGTCGGAGTGTGCGAGGGTGAGGGTCGGTGTTAGCGAGGGTGAGGGTCGATGTGGGTGAGGGTGAATGTCGGAGTGGGTGAGGGTGATGTTCGGAGTTGGTGAGGGTCAGAGTGGGTGAGTGTCGGAGTGGGCGAGTGTGAGGGTCGGTGTGGGCGAGGGTGAGGGTCGGAGTGGGCGAGGGTGAGGGTTGGAGTGGGCGAGTGTGAGGGTCGGAGTGGGCGAGGGTGAGGGTCGGTGTGGGCGAGGGTGAGGGTTGGAGTGGGCGAGGGTGAGGGTCGGTGTGGGCGAGGGTGAGGGTTGGAGTCGGTGAGGGTGAGGGTCGGAGTGGGCGAGGGTGAGGGTTTGAGTGGGCGAGGGTGAGGGTTGGAGTGGGCGAGGGTGAGGGTCGGTGTGGGCGAGGGTGAGGGTTGGTGTGGGCGAGGGTGAGGGTCGGAGTGAGCGAGGATGAGGGTCGGTGTGGGCGAGGGTGAGGGTCAGTGTGGGCGAGGGTGAGGGTCGGAGTGGGTGAGGGTGAGGGTCGGAGTGGGCGAGGGTGAGGGTCGGAGTGAGCGAGGGTGAGGGTCGGAGTGAGCGAGGATGAGGGTCGGAGTGGGTGAGGGTGAGGGTTGGAGTGAGCGAGGGTGAGGGTCGGAGTGGGCGAGGGTGAGGGTCGGAGTGAGCGAGGATGAGGGTCGGAGTGAGCGAGGGTGAGGGTCGGAGTGAGCGAGGATGAGGGTCGGAGTGGGCGAGGGTGAGGGTCGGAGTGAGCGAGGGTGAGGGTCGGAGTGGGCGAGGGTGAGGGTCGGAGTGAGCGAGGGTGAGGCTGTGCTGAAATCAGGGAGTTGCCTCCAGGAGCTGACGAATTT